>JAJGRW010000113.1:204263-275297 GCA_025461045.1 Carex parvula | reverse complement strand
CCGGGATTATTACTTCTTAGACAACGCATGGAACAACTGACGATAACTCCACAATATCCAGCAGTTGTCGGATTAATCAATCAAGATAAATAAAATGTATATTATTTTGAGGAGGGTTCAAATGCCTCCATTTTTCATGCCTCCACCATGCCTCCATATTTTAAAACTTTAATAACTCAAAATTTAAAACTTAAAAGTAAAAATAAAACCGTTGGATATGGTCTACATCATTTTATCTATACACGTGTAAAAAATTATGATATTTCAATTTTGTTTTGGTTGTCTTCAAGAACTTGTAAAAAACATACTAATGTGGATAATTTCTAGACGTTGATTTTTCAACTTATTGATTCACATAAAAACAAAATTGAAATGTGATATTTTTTTATGAGCACATAGATAAAATGATGTAGTTTTATTTTGACTTTTAAGTTTTAAATTTTGAGTTATTAAAGTTTTAAAATATGGAGGCATGGTGGAGGCATGAAAAATGGAGGCATTTGAACCCTCCTCTATTATTTTTATTCAAAATAAAATTTTCTTTGGTTTTATTCGAAATAAATTTCGGAGGACATGTTTACTTATATATCTGTAAGTTTGATTTCCATATAAACCTTATAATTGAGATAATAATGGTGCTTCAAATAATTAATCACCAATATATAAGTGCAGAACTTGATTAATATAATTTGGAATATTATATTTATATTTGTATTTAGAAATTCTGTTTTTTTTCAAATCTGCTCGCTTAAGATTGTTGTTTTAAATTTTCAGAAAATTCGGATAGTTATAATTAATTAAAATAAATCAAATTGAAATAGAGTTATCCGGATTGTGCGAAGCACTGTCCTTAAGCGTATTCCGTCTCATCGTGCAAAATGAAACCGCAACCAAGATAATCCTGGATTGTTACTCCTCAGACACGCCATAAAAGTAACTGATGATAACTCCATAATATCCAGTAGTTGATCAGAGAAATGAACAGAAATAAAAATATTACAGGCTCTATCCCATTTTGCATACATCCCTCAATTTTGATATAGATCCCTTCTCTTCGTTTTGTATCCAAGAAAAAACATAGATTCTTTCTTACAATACCAAACGTAGAGCAGATACCAAATAAGTCATCTTAATTAATTTTCTACAACAACGAAGATTGAAAACGACATAAACATGAAATATCTAAAATACTACATAAACATCAAATATTAAATATCTAAAATACAACATAAAAATAAAATATCTAAAGTACGACATAAAAATCAAATACAACTCTATATTCTTGCAAGCCAACAATATACACTTTTTGTTTGCCATCTTCCCTCATCAAAAGCTTCCTAGACATATTATCTTTCAGATTAGTAAAATATTTCTTAGAAGACTTCAACTGTCTCCCTGTAAACCTATAAAAGAAGGCAGAAAAAGGAAGATTAAGAACACAAATGAAGGATAAGTACCAACAATAGAAAAACTTAAATATATTATTACAAATTCCACCTGTACAAGCCTTCACATAAAGTTGTATTTGGAATATTATATTTATATTTGTATTTGGAAATTCTGTTTTTTTTTTTTTTTTTCAATCTTCGCTGTTGTAGAAAATTAATTAAGATGACTTATTTGGTATCTGCTCTCCGTTTGGTATTGTAAGAAAGAATCTATGTTTTTTCTTGGATACAAAACGAAGAGAAGGGATCTATATCAAAATTGAGGGATGTATGCAAAATGGGATAGAGTCTGTAATATTTTTATTTCTGTTCATTTCTCCGATCTCAAACAGAGAAGAGAGAGAGAGAGAGAGCTATATATAATCTTGAAGGGTTGCACAGAAAATGAATAACAGATGTTAACAAAACGAAATCGAATTAATTAGAGAATGAATAGAGGTTAATAGCTTGTTTAATTATTTCTGTTATCACAGAAAATACGGAAATAAACGGAGGATTGCTGGCGCCTCTTCAATGTTTCCATTAATGAATAACGGTTATAATAAGAAAGAACCTGAAATTGGATTAATTAGATATGAGGATTTTCATATTAGTCCTCAGCTTAACAAATATTACAAACGGTGATTTCAACAATTTTATTGAAGAGGGAATTTTGAATTTTTAGAACTTAAGTTCCAACAAAAATTATATAATTCTTCAGTTATATTCAAAGAAAATATTTTAAAGTTGTTTGTATTTGACATCAGAGGGTGGAATTATAATCAGCTGATTGTACCATTTTGTCAATACAATCAACTGATTGATGGAATCAGCATTCCACTGGTTTTACCATTTTATTAATATAATTAAACAATTTGATGAGATTAGCATTACCATTTATCACTTAAAAATTGATGAGATTAGCATTACCATTTATCACCTAAATCGGAGACACGAACTGCTAGCTGGGATTATTAGTCAACGGCTGCATTGTCTGGGGCTGGGATCACATATTAACCAAATATATAATTAAGTACTCAATGACGCAATTAGAGATAAACCTGACTGTTTATCATTGTTTTTCTCTCCTTTTCCTTTGATTGTGATTGATTGTGATTGGTATCTGTGAAGGTTTGACCTTTTTTGGAAGCCGTGGCCATTGAAAATTTGAAATTACCAAGTTGGCCAGTAGTTTCAGTTTGCCTGTAAAAAGAAAACTGCCTAAGAAAAATTACTTGGTCAGAATTTCAAATAATCTTCCATCTGTTCATACAGTAGTATTAGAGCGTTCTTGGACTCATTAAGGGCCTGTTCGGTGCCCGGGTATGAGTGTTGGATCAAAAAAAATTTGAACTAAATTTTACTGTTACTGTGGGAAAAAAACATTCACTCTTGAATGAATTTTTTTTTCTCACGGGCGCCCGAACAGGCCCTAAGTTTTTTTTAATTAATTTAACTCTAAAATCTATTATATTGTCTTTAAACAACGAATTCAAACTGTTAAACTTAATCTACTTTACAAATTATATGTTTATATGCAAAAGTTATAAATTTTCAAATTAATTTAATATAAGTCAGAAGGTTTATAAGTTAATTTTAATGTAATAATTTTTTATTATGTTTTTATTCTTTGACTTTATATTAAATTAATTTGAAAATTATTAATTTTTGCATGTAAATGCATCACTCGTGAAATAAATTGATCTCAACCATTCTGATTTGTCATTTGAAACTAATTCAATAGATTTGGAAAAACTCGTCAAGAGATTGATGAACTTAAGAACACCCTAATTCTACTCATATTTCTATCTTAAAGATGGCTTTTTATTATTTTAATTTTAAAATTATTAAGGTAATATGTAGCTTTGCAATTTTGATTTAATTTTTTTTAAATTAATTTTAGTATTGCTAATATATTACTAAATGCTGCTAAGTTTAACTGGAGAACTATCAACTCCACGTATTTTATTTTAACTTAATTATTTGCATCTTTGATAATTAAAAATTGAGAACATCGCTAAATGAATTAAAATATTAGTAATTTACTTTGAAACATATTAATCTCATATGTGTGGTGGAACAACTATGCTGGATATTAATTTCTCACTTCAATTTTATTTAGTGAGATAAAATAGTCGCGATTTTTCAAAAGGAAGAAATGATATATATTGTACTTAGGATATAATTTGGCTCACCGGAATAGAGAAATTGGTAATTTTAATCACAAAAGGATGAAAACTACAAACGTATGAAACTAAGTCACTTGAAAACTCACGGACAGGGTTCAAATATCTTCATTTTGTATGTCTCTATGGTGTCTTCACTTTTTAATTTTCTAATGATAAAAATTCTAAAATTTATATGTCATAATAAAATTATCTTGTGATATATATCATTTTGTCTACATACACATATACAAAATATCACTTTTTATTTTGATTTTATATGAATAAATAAGTTGAAAAATCAACGTCCATAATTTATCCACATCGGTGTATTTTTATAAACTCTTGATACTTACTGCAAAACAAAATCGAAATGTCATGATATTTTAAGTGTGTATAGAGAAAATGATATAGATCATTATCTAATAGTTTTATTTTGATACTTAAATTTTAAATTTTAAGTTAGTGTAGTTCTTAAAAAAAAATACGAGGAAGATACAAAAAAAATGAATGTATTTAAATCCTCCTGAAAACCCATACTTATTTTTAAGGAAAAATTTCTGATGTACCCATCAAAACTTTCAAAATAGTCAATTTCCCCTTCGAAACATCTTAATATCCAATTTATCCATAGAAATTTAACATCCTTTCTTATATCCTTTTGCTCTTTAAATCTAGCATTTAGTTATTTTAAATATTAAATTGACAAACATACCCCCTTCCTCTTAAATGGAGATGTTCCTTAAAAGTTGGGAACACCATTATTCTTATTGATTGACTGCTAAACCTTAAACGAAAGGGATTAGAAGAAAATGTTAATTTGTCTCCACCTCTGCAGGATGAGAGACAATAGCTTCTTTTGCAATAAAAGAAGCTCTTGACTGGTACAATCCTGATCCCTTAACCCGGTCTTGTTGTTCTTTTATTTCTGTCTCTCTATCTGTATCAAAGACATCTTGAGTGGTACACGATATTAGTCAATCTTCTATAATTAATGCTAGTTGTTGCAGTAAGAAAGTTATTTAAAACACTGAGAAGCACATGCAATTTGATTCCCAAAGTGTTCTATAATTTTTCATGATAGAATATGCTTCATTTTTATTCTTTTTGAAATTGTCAATGAATTCGAAAGATCTCAGGTTGCTTTATGTCACCTTTAAGGACTTTAGGTGCAGATACAGCTCTCCTCTCAATAAGTTCTCAAAGTCCATTTCTTTTGAGACGTTGTCTCTGCTGACCTGATCCATAAAGTATAGGGAGGGTACAATACAGGAAGGAGGAAAAAACGTGCAGAGGCGGAGACTAATTTAATTTTTCTTCTAATCCTTATAGCTTAAGGACCAGGATCATAAATCATGTCAGTGGTCATTCAGTAAGAATAATGGTGCTCTATGATTTTATTAAGATTAATGGTGCTCTCAACAGGAAGGGGGTATATTTGTCAATTTAATATTTAAAATAACTAAATACTATATTTAATGAGTAAAGGGGATATAAGAAAGGATGTTAAATTTCTATGGGTAAATTAGATATTAAGATGTTTTGATGAGAAAATTAGTTATTTGGAAAGTTTTGATGGGTACACCAGAAATTTTCTCTATTTTTAACCGCTATGAAAATATGAAACATGTTAACATATGCTACTATCCCCTGTTACATCAAAAAACTAGGTTTAAGTCCACAAAATAACAAGTCCATCCAAAATATACAGCTAGTAATATGAACAAAGTCTCCTGTCTTTTACTTGCTGGCATCATTCTTGGATTCTGAACTAGCTAGATACACTGTCATGTCATCTAGTTGAATTATTTCTTCATGGCTTATGAGATTCATTATCATGATAATTTATACATGGTTCACACTTAATTCTGTATAAGATATAGTATTAAATGAGCACAGAACAAAAAATTCTTTGGCAATTATAGCCTCTTTCACATTTTGGATGTCAACAATTATGAGTCCTTGACAACCAACATTTTAACCTAATTACAGCTCTCTAAGTCACTTTGGATGAGATGACTATAATTGAGATGTTAAAAAAAAGTATATTAATCAATTGTTTGATATATTCTGTATTTTTTTTGTTAAAGTTCATGAAAGAAGGCTTTTAAAAAAGAACCTCAAATATTATAATTTTAGAAAAACAAATCAATTATTTTGTATTCAACAATTGAAAGTACTAATGGAGGTCCAGAAAATTTTAATAACAGGTCTTGCAATTGAATAACAATTATGTGAAAACATTATGTTGTTTCTTACAGAGTTAATTATTTTTTTTGTCAAAATTTGCACCTGAATTATATATTTCATTTTGCGTTTGAAAATACTAAAAATAGTTGGAAAACTTAGAAACTTTTTTCCAAAACTATTAAATACAGATTAAAAGAAATATCGAAAAAAAAATGTAAACTTCGATTCGGAGTGGTATATATGTTGTTGATTGATGCAGCTTTCTTTTATTAAAGATTAAAGATTAAGTCACTCAACTATTCAATTTTCATTGATACTGCAATTATAACCTCGTGAGTTGTGGAGCTTAAGATTAGAATAATTATTTTAGTACCCGCGCTACAGTACCCGCACTGTACCCGTACTTCCATAACTGTAAGGTTGCGGACCTTCCATTTTGAATTTCAAATGTCATTTCTCTCCGTTTTTTTCTTTTTCGAAGGCTGAGGCGATTTGGAGGCGATTTTTGAGGCAATTTCGAAACTGGAAGCGATTTAGTGTGGTTCTCACAAGTTTAATCGGTGATTTTAAAATGTGATCAGCTAGATTAATATTGTTTCTTTTCGATTTTGTTTTTGTTTTGGTGAATTAATAATGATATATCGTTTCGATTTCATATACACAATCGTGTTTCAGTGTTGCTGGATTTTGAGATATTTGTGACAATTTGATTTGCAAAGATGATGTAATTGTCTATTATGTGTTCAGATATAAATACTTGGTAGTTCAGATATAAATACTTGATGTGTTCAGATATAAATACTTGATGTGTTCAGAAATAAATACTTGATGTGTTCAGATATAAATACTTGGTAGTTCAGATATAAATACTTGATGTGTTCAGATATAAATACTTGATGTGTTCAGATATAAATATTTGGTAGTTCAGATATAAATACTTGATGTGTTCTGATATAATTACTTGATGTGTTCAGATATAAATACTTGGTACTTCAGATATAAATACTTGATGTGTTCAGATATAAATACTTGATCTGTTCAGATACAAAATTCATTTTAATAAAGTGGCAGTTACAATTTAAAGTTAAAAAAAATTAATAACAACAAATTATTAAAAATAACGTTATATGGTTTAAATTATTTATTTGAAAAATATATAATAAACTTTCATTGGGCCGATTATTATATATAAATTCATATAAAATCATAGAGAATACTAATATATTACAATTAGTGCAACATATATACATATTGCCTTTTGTACACATGCAATCCCATGTGATCCATATAACATATATTCCTCAAGATCCAATACAATGTTTGTATAAAAGTTATGTCCTTATCACTTAGTAACCATGCAATCAAGGTTTGGCCCAAGTTTCGTAAAGTTGGGCTCATGTTGCCAAAACTCTTGGTTATGATCTAGTTTGGACCAAAATTTTATACAAACTAGTTGTATTAGATCCAACATATAAAAAAAAAAGTGCCCATGTGATCCATGACATGATGCCTCTTGGTTAAAGGTCTCCAACATTTCAACTTAAATACTTTTTTAAGATTCTTATTCATCCAACATAATATAGATATAAATACTTTAGTTCGTAGGTATAAATATCACACCCTTATAGTTATAAATACTTTGTTTCGTAAGTATAAATACCACAATAATAGAGATATAAATATTACCCGCACATAAGCTAAGTCAACATTTTTTTGTCAACATTTTTTGTTGACAATTTTAGTGGTCCCCACATGTCGTTTATTACCCACACATAAGCTAAGTCAACGTTTTTTGTTGACAATTTTAGTGGTCCCCACATGCCGTTTGAGTGGTCCCCAAATGCGGGTACGAAACGAGGATTTTTCAAGAAAAGGTGCGGATACGGTTATTTTAAGAAATCATATATCATATATGTAGTTCATTGTATAGATATAAATACTTGTCTTGTATAGATATAAATACTTCACAATGTTACTATTAATATTTGTAAAACAAAATTACAGTTTTGGAAACGGTTGCGGTCCCCACAAGCAGTTTGGCAGTTTAGGTGCGGATACTCAACTGCGGGTACTCATATCAGCTTCCAAAGAATTAAGGTTTGAGTAAAATGTTATTTTCGCTTCCTACATTCACCTTCAATTTATAAATAGAAGGTCTCCGGCAAAAATCGAAGCAACGTCTGGAGAATCCAACAGTTAGGGTTTCTTTTTTTTTTATTACAAAACACTCCGAAATTATATCCATTATTACATTGAATCTTGTGGGTGCAAAGTATTATAAACCTTAGAATTTAATAAGAGAAGTAAATTTTCTATAACGGTAATTTATACTTTTAAATGTCGTTTTTTTAATATTTTGACTGTTATAAATATATTAAGTTATGGATGTTCATTTAATTGCATCAAAATTTCTCATTAATGAAGTATGTTTTATCTCCCTCATTTATCAATTGAATTAAATTAGATGGCTTGTTATTTACATTTTCAATCTATAAATAGAGGATTGTAAGTTTGTATTATACACAAGAAAAACATATGAATAAAAGATAGCCATCTTTAACATTCTCAATATCTTGTTTACTTTTCTTTTGCTTTATTTTACAACACG
Source organism: Carex parvula (assembly GCA_025461045.1). Lineage (NCBI taxonomy): Eukaryota > Viridiplantae > Streptophyta > Magnoliopsida > Poales > Cyperaceae > Carex > Carex parvula. Next base: position 266,907 of record JAJGRW010000113.1, on the reverse strand, counting down.
TTATCAGCACGAATTGCTCGGAAGAAGTTGCAAAGTTATTATGTAAGTATTTTATATGATTGATCATTATATCTTTCATTAATTTAAATTTCATTTAAATTTTTGATTATATTTGTTTAGTTTATAAGAATCATTCCTTGAAGTGAATGATAGAATAATAACCTTAAGTTATTATCAAAAAATAAAAGTTTATCAAGAATCTGAAGTTCTTATTACCCGAAGAGAATAAAAGAATAATAACCTGAAGTTATTATTATTGTTTAGAACCTGAAGTTATTATTATTGTTTAGAACCTGAAGTTCTATTTGAAATTTTAATATAAAATTAATATAATAACCAGCAGTTATTATAGGCCACTGGATGAATAATAACCTGAAGTTATTCCCAATTAAAACCTGAAGTTTTATTTGAAACATATAAAATCAATATAATAACCAGAAGTTATTATAAGTCACTAGATGAAAATATAACCCGAAGTTATTTCAAATTAAATTTTACAATTGTGCAGTCAAGTAATTTAATAACCAGAAGTTATTAAATAAATATTTATTATAACCTGAAGTTATTAGTACATTTAAATTTATTTATTTATTTATCTCCCTTTTCACAACCTGAAGTTATGATATTAATAACCTGAAGTTATGGCATTAATAATCTGAAGTTATGATATTAATAATCTGAAATTATTAATACGTATCTATTTTGTAGTACATATGACAAATCTCATAAAATTTGAATTTATCTCCTTTTTCATTTATCATAACTCGAAGTTATGGTATTAATAACCAGAAGTTGTATTTTGTTATAAATACGTATTAATGAAAAATGAGAAAGGAAAACATCCTGAAGATGTTTGTTACAGATGTGGGATGACAAATCATTGATTGCGTACCTGTCGTACGCCCAAGCAGTTTGTAGAGCTTTATCAAGCCTTAATCAAGAAAAAGGGGGAAAAATGTGAAAACTAATTTTACTAAAAATGACCCCGAATATGAATGTCATATGGATACACATCTTGATGTATCAGATTTCTTCCAGAATATGGATGAAAAAATAAATATTATTACTTAGGGAGAAAATATAATATAGAAGCTTATGTTTATGTTTAATAAAAGTTTAGATTACTTTTATATTTTTAGATGCAAACAAATGAATAAAGGTAGTTTATTTTAATTTATTCTTGCATTCTTTTAATTTAAAGGAAAATGGCTAACACAATGATAAGTAAAGAAGATCTATGTCTGGTAGACAGTGGAACAACTAATACCATATTGAAAGGTAAGAAATACTTTTCACAATTGCATCTTGGTGAGACTAATATCCACACTATATCTGGCACAACTAATTTAATTGAAGGCTCCGGAAGAGCTTGTATTTTGTTACCTGAAGGAACAAAATTAATAATAGATGATACATTATATTCAAGTAGATCCAGAAGAAATCTACTAAGTTTTAAAGATATTCGAAAGAATGGTTTTCATATTGAAACTATGAATGAGAAAAATTGTGAATATCTTCATATCACATCTATTAAGAATGGCCATAAAATTATAATAGAAAAGATGCAAGCAATGTCCTCTGGACTATATGGTACTTATGTAAGTACAATAGAATAAAATATGGTTACTAACCCGAAGTTAGTTGATACTAACCAGAAGTTAGTTGTTACTAACCAGAAGTTAGTTGATCCAAAGTTATTTACTTTGTAGCATGACAGATTTGGTCATCAAGAAAATATAATGATGAGGAGAATAATTGAAAGTGTAAATGGGCATCCCCTAAAGGACCTGAAGAGCCTATTATCAAAAGAATTGACATGCGAAGCATGCTCTCTTGGAAAACTAATTACTAGGCCATCTCCAAATAAAATTGGACCTGAAGCTCCTTTATTTTTAGAAAGAATTCAAGGAGATATATGTGGGCCTATTACACCTTCATGTGGACCATTTAGATATTTTATGGTGTTAATTGATGCATCAACACGCTGGTCACATGTGAGTTTGTTAGCAACAAGAAATGTTGCGTTTGCTAGACTATTAGCACAAATTATCCAATTAAGAGCTAATATCAAATTAAAAGACTCCGGCTTGATAATGCAGGAGAGTTTACTTCTCAAAATTTTAATGATTATTGCATGTCTATTGGAATTACGGTAGAACATCCAGTGGCCCATGTTCATACACAAAATAGTCTAGCAGAATCGTTGATTAAAATGTTGCAATTAATTGCTAGACCTTTACTTATGAAATCTAGTTTACTGTCTTCTGCATGAGGACATGCCATATTACATGCTGCTGCACAAATTAGGTTAAGGCCAACTGCAGATCATAAGTATTCCCACTTACAATTGGTCTCCGGAAGAGAACCAAATTTGTCCCATCTAAAGGTATTTGGTTGTGCAGTATATGTTCCAATTTCTCCTCCACAACGTATAAAAATAGGACCTCAAAGAAGGTTGGGAATTTATATTGGTTTTAACTCTCCTTCTATTATTAAATATTTAGAACCATTAACAGGAGATGTTTTTACAGCAAGATTTGCTGATTGTCATTTTAATGAATCAATATTCCCAAACTTAGGGGAAGAAAAATCAAAGCTGGATAAACAAGTAACTTGGAATTCATCGTTATCTTATCTTGACCCCCGAAGTGGTCAATGTGAACTCGAAGTTCAAAAGATTATAAATTTGCAAAGAATTACAAATGAATTGCCTGATGCATTTACAGATACAAATAGAGTTACTAAATCGCATGTTCCAGCTATAAACACACCTGCTCGAATTGACATTACAAAAATATCTAATGAATCTAATGTGCGTAGAAAAACGTGGAAGACCACTTGGTTCTAAGGATGTAAATCCACGTAAAAGGAAATAGCAGAATAAAATAGTTGGTCCAACCCCAGAAGAGGTTGATGGTAAAGAGTCAATAAAATTCCAGAAGAGGTTGGTAGTAGAACTCCTGAAGAGGTAAATAAAATTCCAGAAGAGATTAATGGTAAAACTCCTGAAGAAGTTGATAAAATTCTAGAAGAGGTTGATCAAGTTCCAGAAGAAACATATATTAATGAAATCTTTGCATTCGCTATAGCAAGCGATGTTATAAATGAAGAAGACAATGTGCCAAAAACTCTGGAAGAGTGTAGATATAGAAATGATTGGCCTAAATGAAAAGATGCCGTACAAGCTGAATTAAGTTCCTTAGAAAAACGGCAAGTATTTGGACCTGTAGTCCAAACGCCCAAAGATGTTAACCCTGTAGGTTACAAATGGGTATTTGTTATAAAAAGAAATGTGAAAAATGAGATTGTGAGATATAAAGCAAGGCTAGTGGCGCAAGGCTTTACACAAATACCTGGAGTCGATTATGAAGAGACGTATTCACCTGTAGTGGATGCGATAACTCTCAGGTTTCTAATAAGTCTCACAGTCACAGAAAATCTAAAAATGCAACTTATGGATGTCGTAACAGCATATTTATATGGTTCACTTGACACTGACATATACATGAAAATTACCGAAGGATTGAAAATGCCTGAAGCATATAAGTCAAAACCTAGAGATATGTACTCTATAAAATTAAGAAGATCTTTATACGGACTAAAACAATCAGGTCGAATGTGGTACAATCGACTGAGTGAGTACCTTCTAATTCTAAAAGAAGGATATAAAAATAATATAATTAGTCTGTGTGTCTTCATTAAAAGATCAAATCTAGGTTTTACAATCATTGCAGTGTATGTTAATGATTTAAATATTATTGGATCTCCTGAAGAGATTGAGAATACTACAAAATTGTTGAGAAATGAGTTTGAAATGAAAGACCTTGGTGTAACTAAATTTTGTCTCGGCCTGCAGATCGAGCATTTAAATAATGGAATATTTATCCATCAATCAAATTATGTTGAAAAAGTACTAAAGAGATTCAATATGGATAAAGCTCATCCTTTGAGCACACCAATGGTCGTACGATCGCTAAATGCAGAAAATGATCATTTTCGCCCGCAAGAAAATAATGAAAAAGTGCTTGGTCCTGAAGTACCATACTTAAGTGCAATCGGGGCATTATTATATCTTGCAAATAATACAAGACCCGATATCGCATTTGCAGTAAATGTGTTCGCAAGATATAGTTCCAAACCAACCAGAAGACATTGGAATGGAATTAAACACATATTTTGATATCTCTGCGGAACTAGAGATATGGGGTTATATTATCAAAATGATACAAAATCCAAATTAATTGGATATGCAGATGTGGGATATTTATCAGATCCACATAAAGCACGATCCCAAACGAGATATGTATTCACTTATTGTGGAGCTGCAATTTCATGGCGATCAACAAAACAAACTCTTACGGCAACATCATCAAATCATGCCGAGCTTATCGCTTTATACGAGGCAGGTCGAGAATGCGTTTGGTTACGGTCAATGATTCAAAATATTCAAGAAGAATGCGGGCTTGAAAACATTAAGGAAAACCCTACTCCGCTGCATGAAGATACAAATCAAAGAAGGATATATCAAAGGAGACCGGACTAAACATATTGCGCCAAAGTTCTTTTCGACACATGACCTACAAAAAGAAGGCGTAATCAATGTTTGCCAAGTCTGATCAATAGACAATTTGGCAGACCTATTCACAAAATCTTTGCCGACAAAGGTTTTTGAACAACTCACAAAGAAGATAGGTCTACATCGATTGAAGAATATTCAATGATATCTAAATGAGGGGAAGCGTTATACGCACTGTACTCTTTTTCTCTTAATCAAGTTTTTATCCCAATGGATTTTTCTTGATAAGGTTTTTAATGAGGCAGTACATGGTCCTGAAGTACCATGTTAATATTGATCCTGAAATATCATATTAATAGCGTATAATGAATAACGAACATCCAAGGGGAAGTGTTATAAATATATTAAGTTATGGATGTTCATTTAATTGCATCAAAACTTCTCATTAATGAAGTATGTTTTATCTCCCTCATTTATCAATTGAATTAAATTAGATGGCTTGTTATTTACATTTTCTATCTATAAATAGAGGATTGTAAGTTTGTATTATACACAAGAAAAACATATGAATAAAAGATAGCCATCTTTAACATTCTCAATATCTTGTTTACTTTTCTTTTGCTTTATTTTACAACATTGACCTGATTAAAAAACGCATTAAGTATTTTTTTGGTAATGAAATTCTTAGTAAATATTAATATTATGGTCATATGGTAATTTTTTTTTTCTTCCTGGATTCTACCTTGTACGTATTATTACCTCTCTTATGCATATGTCAACATTTTTTATAAATTATTTGTAATTGAAGGTGGGATAGAAAATTAATATATATTTTTAACAAACTAATTGTACAAATGTTATAGGAGGATAGAAAATTATTTGTAATTGAAGGTGGGATAGAAAGTTACCTCTCTTATGCGTATGTGTATGTTTCACTGATGGTGATGGTGATAGCTTGTATAAATTAACGGAAATAGCAGAAGATGGATTTCCTCTCTTTCTCAATTGATTTTTCTTCTGTAAACAATTGAATAAAAGAAAGGGAGAGATGAGGAGACTATTATTTAAATATTAATTTTAGGAGGAATTTTATGTATATTTCTCAAAAAGTTTGAAATTACGTATTTCTTCCTCTAAAATTCATAATATCATATTTACCCTTCTAAATTTTATAAACTCACAAATTCATCCAATTAATCTTTTCGATTAAAATTTATTTTAAATATATAAAATATCCATTTAAAAATGATTCAGAAAAAAGATTCTCATTGAATTGATATAAGAAGATCAAATTCATTTTTCATCCATTCATTGAATGATAAATTACTACAAGTGAAGGAGATACACGATTTAAATAATAGATCTAATATTTCACAATTGTATATAAACTAACTTTATCATTTTAAAAAAAATATGCAATATGTTTAAGAGAAATGTTCAATCTTTAAATTGGCTGGCTATGAGAGCAAATGGTTCATTTTTTTAATTTGTGACGCGCACACAAGTGTATCTTTAAATAATATTGTGTATCCATGACATGTAGAGAAATGAACAATTTGACCTTGGAAACCCATCAATTATTAGAAGACTGAATATTTTTTACACAAACTACATATTTTTATTTTTTTGATAAAGGGTAAAATGAGAACTTTAAAAATTTGAATTGAGATTTAATAGAAAAGACAATAAATTGGTAAATTTGTGAGTTTTGAAATAAAAGGGTAAATATAATATTATGAACTTTAGAGGGAGATATACGTAATTTCAAATTTTTTTTTAGAGTTATACATGAACTTCCCCCCTTAATTTAATTGACATATGTATATCCATTTCATAAAATAATATTACTTGAACAAGTAGAGTTTTAATCCAGATAAATGAGGGGGGGGGGGGGGGGGGGGGGGGGGGGGGGGGGGGGTGGGTAGGGGAATGTAAAATTCTGTAGGTCCTAATCAAATGAGAGTTTGATATTAGCTATTCAAAATTTGAACGTCTCTCTTCCTTTTAATTAGTTTTGAAATCAAAACAGATCGCCCATTTCGTTTACTGGAAAATTTTAAATACATCACATAAATCCTAAAATACCAAAACAAAAGGAAAACATAAACTGTCATACTACTACCTAAATCTAATATGCATATGCCCATTCACATCTTGTTGAAATTGCTTCAGCAACACATGCTCTTGACTTAAAAATTGATACCCGTAAATGTTGTTTCTAGAAAAGAAAAAATTGTACATGATCCTCATTTGTCATCCGCAAAACATCAACTACAACTTTGACCATATCTCCATCAGCGCTGGTGTGGTACCACCTCTAGGGGTGACAAAATATTTAGTAACTCATAACTTGCTTGCTAATAATTCACTCATTACTAACTCGTTCATTATCAATTCACTCGTTAACTTAATGAACTGAGCATGAGCAGACCTCAACTCGCTCATTACCAACTCGAGTTACATGAAGTCATGTGACATCCAATTCCAACCAGATCCAAACTCAAGTAAAAATTGCGTAGGGCCCAACAGACCCTAACTCATCGACTGTCCCTTTCCGTCTCCGTCTATAATCTATTCTGTTTGGTTGTTTGACATGTACTGTTTGGCTGTTAAATTATGTTAAATTCAAAAATTTAGTGTTTTTGGTTTTAGTTAAATTGGCTTTCTATTATGTATTTTTTTTAGCACTTTCGGCTTTAAGAAATTCAAAATGCTTAAAACTCAAACATCAATTGATCTCAAGTCTTATCGAGTTGCTTAATGAGTTACGAGTCAACTCGAATTGAGCACGAATTGAGTTGTCAACTCGAATTGATTCACTCATTAACTTAATGAACCAAACACGAATATACCCCAACTCGCTTAAACTCGTTTCATTAACGGCCGTACCACCCTCTGTGCCTCTCTTCATCTTCAAGAGTATCCATTGGGCCAATTCATTGGATTGTGATAGCGTCTCAAACTTGGTAGCCAATATTCCAAGAATGTTTTTGTCTTTTTATCAATGTTACCTGTCCAATAGAGGATCATAGAAACAATTCAGTATGACAGTTCTAGTAGTGTGCTCAAAGGATTGTTGGAAAAACAAATTTATTTCTCAATTCCCAAACACTCTTACAAAGAGAATGCTACTGATCATACGATTAGACGAAGATCTCCGTTACATATTTAGTAATAATTTCTATTTTATATTTAGTTTACATTTTAATTCTGTTTTCAAATATGAACAATTATTAAACTGAATTAAATTATTGCACTTATAATCTATGAAAATTTCAAACACATTCATCTAAAAGTTAGAAATTAGTACGTGGGTCGATTAATAAAATATCTTTTAGTTCTCTTCTTCGTAACTTGCAGTCTCTCTTCTTCTTAGATATGAAGCTGATATTTTTATTAATATCCCCGAAAAAATAAAAATTATCAAATCTGCTCTCGATTCAAAATTTTTATTAAAAATGCCCTAACCGTCCCACTAGGGGGCGGTCCACTATTTATTTATTTATTTTTTTAGAGAGACAATATGAATATCAAGATGCTGATTTGTAACGCTAAAAATTCGGATTTTTTTAAAATATTTGTTATATTACTTCTTTTAAGCATATTTATACTAAAATACGCTAAATTACTTGAAATTATGTTAAATTACGTTGAATTACACTAAATTACTTTAAATTATGCTAAACCCTAAACCCTAAACCTTAAACTCTTATTTTGAACAATTTCTACAACCCTAAACCCTAAAAATTACCGTACATTAAATGATTTACAATTTTCACATAACATATTTATAAAAATTAGTGATATTTAAAAGAACCCTAAATCCTAAACTCTAATTTCTAAACCTAGTTTCTGACATTTTTATTAACAAATATATCCATGTTAGCTGTTTTTTTTGTTATATTACTTCTTTTAATTATCATATTTATACTAAAATACGCTAAATTACTTGAAATTATGTTAAATTATGCTGAATTACATTAAATTACATTAAATTACGCTAAAATACGGTAAATTACACTAAATTACATATGAATAGGGACGATATCTTCACTGAAAAGGCGAAAAACGACAATGAAACTTCAAACAGCCATAAAATGGCGCTCGAGTGTCCGATTTCAGCAAATGACCACTTTTCAGAAAGCTTGCGAAAATACGCATGCGTCTGTGCCTGCTATGCTGGATTTCAAAATTCAGAATTGCCTAAAAACTAAGAAAAAAGCCTCAAAAGTTGAGTTGAAGTTTCCAATTAAAATTTTCATTTATATTATTCAATCTAAGTAGCTCAGTATTAGTTACATAATGAACTTGTAGAATACCAATTTTTACTATTTTTGAAATTTTTTTACTATTTTTTATGATTCATGAAGGATGGCACAAAATCGGCCTAATTTTGCGTAATTTTGCGTAGTTTAGCGTAATTTACCGTATTTCAGCATAATTAGCGAAGTTATTATTATTTACCGTAATTTAAAGTAATTTAGTGTAATTCAACGTAATTTAACATAATTTCAAATAATTTAGTATAAATATGCTTAAAAGAAGTAATCTAACAAATATTAAAAAAAAACCGAATTTTTAGCATTACAATTCAGTATCTTGATATTCATATTGTCTCTCTTAAAAAAAAAATATTTGTGGACCGCCTCCCCACTAGACGGTCTGCTATGGATTCTGGACCGCCCCAGGAGGGGGCGGTTAGGACATTTTTAATAATAATTTGTCTTTGAGGGCAGATTTATTTATTTCTTTTTTTTTTTGGTATTAATAAAAATGCCGGGAAATGATGGATCTAAATAAATTCACATTATTGTGCTTAAAACTTTGGTCAAATGTATTTACAATTGTGGGTGACCTTATGTGTCGTTTTCTCTACTTGTAGCCGCTTAAGATTGGAGAAGTATAATTTTATGCAATTATCCGGTCCAAGCATACGTTTTTTTATTTATTTTTTCTAAAAGCAAGTTCAAAATTCTCTTAATGGATGATACGAAAACGGAGACTTTTTACAGTGCAAGAAACATTTTTTTTCAAGTTCCATTCCATATTCTTTAAAAATATTAGGGTTCTAAATAGCGCGTTACAGTGTTTTTGGACCGTAAAAACTATAGAGTTATAGCACACTATAGCAGCGCAATATGGTAATATAATTGTTTTCTTAACCGTTCTGATATGACGTGATAAACGCTATTTAAACCTTTGAAAAATATACTAAATTTAATATGAGTCGTCTAACACAGTTATGGTTGGATAAAGCTTAATCTGTATCGTTAGAAATTTTAATTGGGACCATTACCTTTTTGTTTATTGGTCCCGATTGAATATTGATACATTCACATATTAGACGGATTCAAAGAAGAAATCAAGTAACGAGAGCATTCGGATATAATCAAATGTGACGATGTATATACGCTTACAACTTAACATGTCTATCAAAGTTTTATTAATGATTAAATTAATGTAGTCATCATGTTTAAGACCGCCACCATGTTGCTGGTGATGGTGCGTAATAACTATTTAAGTATTTATGACTTTATGTGTTATTAGTACTAATTATATGAGATAGGCTATCATGTTTTGAGAAATAAAGAGGATTTTTTACTTGCCACTTATATCTTTTTTTTTTTAAAATTTAAATAGTCGATTCGAACCTTCTAACATGTTTTTCATATTAAAATGTGCTTGAAGATCACATTTTACAATTTTTAAAATTTTTTTACTATTTTTTTAGAATTTTTGAAACTGACAGCTTTTCATTAAATAAAAATAAATAATAATTCAGAAAAACAATGATTTTACAAAAATCTAAAAAATAGTAAAAGATTTTCAAAAAAATGTAAAATTTGATCTCCAAGCACATTTCAATATGAAGATCATGTTGAGATGTTCGAATTGACTATTTGAACTTTAAAAATAGAGATATGAGCGGAAAGTAAAACACCCATTTACTTCCCAAAGTATTGTAGCATCACTCCTAATTATATTATTATTATAGTCCAGCTATACTATGATATTAGTGATATTTCAGTCTAAGTGTCACCGGCTTCGAAACCTATCAAATAACTTCAAACGACGAATCAAACCGTTCAAATCTGATCTACTTCACGAGTAATGTGTCTATATGCAAAATTTATAAAATTTCAAATTCATTTAGTATGATGTCAAGCGGTAAAAAAAAACAAAATTAAATTAATTTTTAATACATTAATTTTTCATCGTTTTTGACCGCTTGACTTGATATTAAATATTATCAAAAGTTTATAAATTTTGCATGTAAACACATTACTCGTGAAGTAGATCCATTTAAAGTTTTGAACGATTAAATTTGTCATTTGAAATCTATTTTAATAGATATTGGACTGTAGTGGTTTGCTAACGGGTACCTCGGGCCGGGCAGGGCAGGGCAGTACCCGTCCCGGGCAGCGGGTAGGCGGGTACAACGGGCACGGGTAGGCGGGTTTTTTTTTTTTTAAAAACTCCGCCCTGCCCGTCTCAAACCCGTGCCCGTTGCGGGTAGACGGGTACAACGGGCACGGGTACAGCGGGCACGGGCAGGACGGGCACGGGTATTTTTTTTTTTTTTTTTTGCTGTTTTCTGTTTTGTGTTTTGATTTGTTTTCTTATTTTTTTTTACCGTATCGTACGAATATTATTACGTGTTTATAATTCGACTTTTAAAATCTGAATAGTTCAGTATCAAATATTGTATATATATACATAAATTTATCAAGTCACATCTTTATAATTCCTAAATAAATAAAATTTGTAACTCATATATAAAAATTATTTGTGCGAAAATTTGTATATTTATTCGGCTAAGTACAAGTCTAATTATTATTTCTTTACATGAGTAATTTTATACTAAAATACGCTAGATTACTTGAAATTATGTTGAATTACACTATATTACAATAAATTATGTTCAATTATACTAAATTACGTTAAATTACAATAACCTCGCTAATTATGCTGAAATACGGTAAAAAAAACACTAAACTACACAAAATTACGCTATAGTAGACTAATTTTACTCATCTTTCATGAATTATAAAAAATAGTAAAAAAATTCCAAAAATAGTAAAAATTGGTAATCTGCAAGTTCATTATGTAACTAATTTACTGAGCTACTTGGATTGAACGATAGACATGAAAATCTTAATCGGAAACTTCAACTCAAGTTTTGAGGCTCTTCCCTTAGTTTTTTGACAATTCTGTATGTCGGATCGGGCTGAAAAGTAAGTTAGCTTGGTTTTGGGGCTGTAGAGCTCATGTCAAAATTTCAGCCCGATCCGACGGACGGATCAAAAGTTATGCCCTTTTTTGTCAAAATTTCATTTTAAATTGATAATATATTTTCTAAACGTTCATTTATTTTAATAGGTTAAATAAAATATAAATCAAAAATATCTTAAATCAATTACTTTAAAACAATAAACATTTTAAATTGATAATATATTTTGTAAACGTTCAATTTAAATTGATAATATAAATCTAAATCTAAATTAAATTAAAATTCAAATCTAAATTTATATGCAAATTAAATTAAATCTAAATTGAATATAAATATAAATCTAAATTAAAATTAAAATTGAATCCAAATCTAATTTAAATCTAAATTAAATTAAATAAAATGAAACTTCTCTGTAGCCAAAACTACTCAGTGCGCAACATTAACAGAGCAATATTCATGCAGCGCAATATTCACAGAGCAGGTTTAGCTTCATGCAGCGCAATATTCACATGCATTGCTGTACTCAGTGCGCTGCCTGTAGCCAAAACTGCTCTGTTAACAGTAGCCAGTGGGGGAAAAAATTCAAAATTTCTGGTTTCGGCGGGCAGCGGGCACGGGTACGGGTACGGGTACGGGCACAGGTACGCGGGTGCGGGTACACCCGTGGCGGGTGCGGGCAGCGGGCACGGGTCTGCCGGGTACGGGTACACCCGGGTTTGGCACCAAAACAGGCCACCCTGCCCATTTCAAGTCCGTACCCGTGTACCCGTTTACCCGGGTATACCCGGGCACGGATACGGGTACCCCGGGCACCGGGCACGGGCGGACCGGGTTCGGGCAACCCGTTAAGGGCACTGTCAAACCACTATATTGGAGGTCGGTGGCACTTAGGCTAAATCGCCCTCAATGACCGAGTAGGCGAACTCCTGTACTTTTGTTATTATGTCAATATTAATTATTATAACTGTAATAATGCTGTTATCAATATTTTTAGTACTTTATTATGATTTCAATAACAAAATTCAATACGGAGAGAATTTCTGTACTTCTCTTTTAGTTGCAAATATTTTGATATTTTTTTTCAGATTTTTTATAGGCCCGTCAACATTAAACACAACGACAAAAGAAAACGAAAAAATATTTGATATTTTGTAGGAAACTCCAATTCAGAATGCTCGAAAAGAGAGATACGTGTTGTTCTGGGCATAGCTCGAAAGTCATGTGTAAAATTTTTTATCCTCAGTAGTTATGTATTTTCTTTTATTTCAAATAAAAACAACTCGTTTAAGAGAATTTAATTTGATAATAATTTAACGTTCGAAAATATTTTAAAATTGAGTACTAATATTTTTCTGTAATTGTATATTTGTCATTTTGTATCAAACTTCGCCAAAATTGAAAAGGTTGTACTCTGAAAAGAAAAAAAATGGCAGGTGCATGCAGACCTACTCTATGCATGCACACCACTCAAAACCTGCGCAGAGTAAATATGCATTCGTGCTAAGTTGGAATAGAGAATTATATGAAATTGTGTTGGAATACTGGTCAAACGTGAGTGAAATGGAATGAAATAGAGAAAAAGTGAAAAAGTGGAATTGAGATGAAAATATGAAATCAAATCTTTCTCTTTTGCACTTTAGGCCCTCTCTATTTTATTATACTATTCCATGATAGAGATGAAATTGGAGAATAATGACTTCTTCACATGTTGGAATTTGCTCAATTATATTCTTCCACTTTTTCACTATTTCAAATGTGCCGAATATAATTGCAATTGTATGAAATATGAGCTTCTTTTTTTTTTTTTCCTGCTATTTCGTGCATTTGCCGAACGGGTCTCAAGATTTTGCCAATAAGTTGCTAACTCTGAAATTGCTTTTTTGGAAGGTGCTAACTAAAAAAATACTAAGATTTGACCGCGGCTTGCTGATGCATGTATGATGTATCTCTTATTCTTTTTCCTTGCCCAACTCGCCACATCACATCTCCCTCCTGAAAATATACTATTATGCTGACTTCTGAGTGCTCAGTAGATGGAGATCTAAATCATAAGTCGCTAATGACAAAACAAAACAAAACAAAAAATAAAATAAAATAAAAAATAAAACTAGAAACAAATAAACAAAAGGCATGGTTGAGACTTTAGAGAGGGAACAGCAGAAAGGCGGAAGCAGTCCATCCGGCTCTATTTATTGGTTTATTCTTCTTCCTCTTTCTCTCTCATTCTGAAATCCACTGCATCTTCCTCTTCTAAGTTCTAACCATCAATCGTGGAATCTCATCTCAGCTTCCATCGCTTTTCTTTCCTCTTAATTTTTAAATTAAGCCTTTTAACCTCTCTCTATCATCGTATCCCAAATTGACTGCTCTTTTATTTGTCGATAACCTACTTTTTAGTTTGAGCACTGCGCCGCCTCGCCTTCTGATTTCGTGCCACTTTTGGATGAAATAGAGAAGGTGATGCCGATAAAAGCACTACTTGATCTCTCGGCTCCGCTCAGGCTTTAAATACATGGACTTGGCGGTATATTTTGATCTCTTTTCTTTGACAAACCCAGTAATATGCTTGACACCAAAATCTAATAAATAATAAATTTGTTTTGATGATTATAGGCGAGAAGTCGAAGTAAAGTAAACATCGGATTTAATCTTGTTGAATGGTGTCCATGGAGAAGACCTTCTTCCGTTTTATTTCAGGTACAAAATTTCCTTTTTGTCCGTCTGATCTCAATCTCACACTTAATTGGAGTTCCAAATTGGACTTCAATTTTATGTTATGATCGTTTTGGTGAAAATCTGTTCTTTCCATACTGGTAATGAGTTTACCAATATAAGGTGGATTGCTCCAATAGAGCATCAATGTGTACTTGAAGCTACATAAATATTTGTAAAATAAAAAATTGGTTCTGAGGAAGAATGCTTCCATGAGGACTATATTCTGAAGAGTTTATTATTATGGTTTATTATTATGATCTAACGGTCGAAAATCAATTGGAGCCCTACCTACCTTATTAGCTGGTTACTGAGTTAAATGTTGACTGGTCACCAAAGCTCTGATATGAAAATTTGTATCTAAATATTACGAAATTGTACCGCCATTTGGAAACATATCTGGTTTTGAACGTCATCTTGATTGCTCCAGTTGCGAAGTGTTCCATTTCCTTCTGCTCTCTCTGTAGATTGGGATGTCTTCACCTCCTAAAACATTCCTTTCTCCTCCCTATTCAATTCATGTAAAAATAACTGGGAAGGACACAAATTAAAAATTAAAGGCAATGAAATTTAAATTAAAAACATAAGACGATAATGTTATCAATAATCAAAAAGTAAAAATCTCATAACCTTATATCATAGATTGATCAAACATAGTTACACAGACTCATAATCAATAAGATAAGGGGGAGGCGGAGGGGGTTGGGGATGGACTTATATAATGCATGAGAGGTGGTGGAGGTTGAGGATTGTGAGCAAGGAAAAAGATGATGGATGACCATATACTCTTAATACAATAGATTTGATGGCCCGGATTTGATCTGAGAAAATTGAACTTTGGGATTTAATTTTATAAGAAGTTAGGATTTTGAACTAAATTCTGTATGTGCTGTACAATGGGCTTAAAAATTCTGGTTCATAATATTATTTATGTGCACACTAAAATTCTTCACAATCAACCTCGTCACTGATGGAAGAGAGCTGGGTGGGAAAGAGGAGGGAAACATAAATATTTTTTTTTTCATATTTTTGACTTGCTTTTTGTTTCTCTTACAAATGAGAAAAATTGGGAAACTTCCAACTTCTAATAAATTTTAGTTAAAATGAAAGTATCAGATCTCGAAGGGATGCATTTTCTTTAGATGCTGCAATAGAGTAAATAGGCTAACCAGTTGTCATGTTGAATTCCAGCTTCGCCTTTTTTACATTCGGTAGCTCGAGGAGCTCATTAAAGCATAATTCGCTTCTTATACTCAACATGCAAAAAATCTTTCTTATCATCTTGTATAAAATAGCCATCAGCATTTGATTATTTGTCAATAGCAAGTGTATTTTACTTGTTTTTACATTTGTTCTTTTCTTGTAGTCAAAACATTTTCTTTATTGCCAAATTCTTTCTGTTAACTTTGTTGATGGAGGAATATCTTTATAATGTTTTTATTTAAAATATTTTGCAGGTCTGGTTTGCTTTTGCTTTCAAGTATAAAACCGGTCCTTGATAGTGATACATCATAACAAATTTCCATAATCAGTAAAAACTAAGCTTGGATTTTAGTTTTTGAGAAATGATGGAGAACTTGGGGATACTAGGGAAGAGCAGCAGTGACCTAAATGTGAGTTTTGGGTACCAGTGCGATTCCCCTGAAGCCTCTTTAGAGAGGGATATCTCCTTGAAAACCCATGTCGATAATTCATCTACCAGAATCCACACCAGCAAATCCTTCTCTTGCTTGTCTGGTGCAGCTATCAGTGCCAATTTTACCTTGGCAAATACCAATATTTGCGGTGGTGTAATTGCCCGTGAAATCTTACCCGATTTAGATTCCCCCAATTCCTTCAGAAAGCTCGTTCCCTCTCCATCCTTATCAAAACTCGATCTCCTTTCTACTTCTTCTTCTTCTTCGAGAAGTAGCGGACTGACAAACGGTTGCCTCACCAGCAATGGATGTTTATTCGAAATAAGTCCAAACAAATCCTGTAGATCGTCCAGTGCCCCGACCAAGCTGGAATCATCAAGTTTTCTTAATGCAATGGATGTTCAGACTGCCGGTGGGGCAGCAGGGGAAGACCGTGTCCAGGCAGTCTGTTCCGAGAGAAATGGCTTGCTATTCTGTGGCATTTACGATGGATTCAATGGTCGAGACGCTGCTGACTTCCTAGCCAGTACGTTATATGACAACATAGGATACTACCTCTACCACTTGGAGGGGCATATTAAACAATGTCAGAATGGGTATCTGTCAAACCACAAGAGTGTGCAAAGTGAGTTAACTCTGGCCATTACAATTCCGGACGCAGAACAACAGGGTATAGAACTGATACGGTCCGAAAGCTTCCGGAGTGGGGTGGTGGATTGCCTTGTGTGTGCGGTAGAACAAGCCGAGAATGATTTTCTGTCCAGGGTGGAGAAGGAAATGGAGGATAGACCCGATTTGGTGTCGGTCGGGTCATGCGTTCTCATTGCGCTTCTTCATGGGTCAGATCTGTATGTCCTGAACTTAGGGGACAGTAGAGCAGTACTGGCTACCGTTGATAACAACACCTTGAAAGCGGTTCAATTGACCGAGACACATACTGTCGACAACGATTCGGAGTTAGAAAAGCTTCAGGCAGACCATTCTGACGATCCTCAAGTTGTGAGCTACGGCAAAATAAAAGGGAAGCTAAAAGTTACCCGTGCCATTGGAGTTGGCTACCTGAAAAAGAGAGAATTCAATGATGCACTCATGGGCATTCTGCGGGTAAAGAATTTATGCAGTCCGCCATATGTGCACACCAACCCACACACCTTAAGCCACAGAGTTTCTGAAGATGACTTGTTTGTTGTGCTGGGCAGTGACGGCCTCTTTGATTTTTTTGGCAATGATGAGGTTGTCAGTATCGTTTCTCAGTTCATCCAGGAAAATTCATTTGGCGACCCTGCAAAGTACCTAATCGAACAACTATTGGTTCGAGCAGCCCAAAATGCAGGTAATTTTCATTTGCTTAACCCATAAGATGGTCTCTGGTCAGGGTTTCTTGTTAAACCGAAACAGCTTTTGACTTTGAAATAAGGGTTCATTAACCCTGAAATCCATCTCCTTTTACATGCCTCTAATGAAATTAAACATGTGTTGCTCTATAGAGAGGCGAGGTCTATCACCACAAGTGATAGGCATATAGTTCAAAAAACAGTTTGTTTTATCCTTTCCTTTTCATGTATCTCGTTATATCTTAATCTGGCGTGCACTAGGTGGCCAATGAAATGCACGACATGTTTGTTATTTATTGAGTTCCTAATAAGATGTTATTCTCAATTTTGTGCAGATCTTAGTGTTGAAGACTTAATGAATGTGCCCGCTGGAAGGAAGAGGAAGTATCACGACGACGTCACTGTCATTGTTATTCTCCTCGGTAATAAGCTGCGTACCTTGACTGCATCCACTTCGATTTGAGTTCCTTTCTGGAACTCATTCCAGTCCGAAATACTTGGATTGATATGTGAAATATACAACTAGCATGTTGTGTTGTGGTCATAATGTATAATATAGGTATATTTGGAGGAGCATGCATGCTTTTTCTTTTTTTATATACTGGGACTTGTCTAGTGTGTGTACCCTTGTTTGAAAGGATTGCTTTGATTATTGAATGGGGTGAATGTACTTGTATTTTTAATAAAAAGATTTTGTACAGGATTGCGAAAATTTGAAACTGAATTATTGCTGGTATTCCCAATTTTATTTAAAGGGTAGAAGCAGGCAAGCTGCAGAATGAAGTGTTTTTTTTTTCAGATTTATACGAAACAGTTCACACTGGAAAAGAAAAAGAACTTGGCAGCAAATTGGACATATAATAACTTCAATTAGATAATAAAGGGCTGTAGGTGTAGGCTTTAATATATGTGTTGAAGGTAAGTTCATGGGTTTTTGACCGTTTCTGTAAATTCTAGCGTCAAAGTACACGTCATCCACTAAGGATACTTGTATATGTCTTTTTTAAGTGGGTTTTTGGTACCATTATCCTCCTATCTTTCTATTTAATTATCGTCTCGGGTTCCCCGCCTCCTTGATCACGTCTATCTAATCACTTTTCCCCCACGTGCTATGTTGATAAGATCAAGCACATATCGTTATTTAACTTTACCCGAGATGTAAAATTGTAAATAGCGATTATCACTTCGTTGTGGAGAGGTTAAAGAAAAAGCGTGAATAATTCTATAGCGGAAGCTAGCATTTTTTGTTTTAAAAACTATTTTTTATTTCTACTAATTATTAATATTATCAATATTAGACAATTAGAATAACAATTAAATGACAACTAATTTAAATTTATATTTTTCAATCATGCAAATAAGAAAAAAAGAATCGACAAGGTAACATTCTTAATAGTTCATACCTTGTATTACAGATTATAACAGAAAATGAACAATTAATTTTATAAGTGAAATGAAATTATTTGATTATTTTACAGATTACAATAATCGAAATTAACTTTCAATTGAAATAAAGAGCAATAATGTTACAAGTGAATACTAAATGAAGAGTAAATAAAAGAAAGAATTAATATTTGAATATTTTCCGATAAAAAAAAGAGAGACTAAATCATAAATAGGAATAAAAGCACATAATTCAGTTTAGTATATCTAACATAGTGAACCATGTAACATCACAAATATAAACAGAAGCACATAAGCTCATGTAAATTGCAAAAAATAAATAATAAAAAAACCCATGTATCATAGTGGTCATCAATAGCGCATAGCACGTAGCAGTAATAGCAGTATGCTGTTACAACTATCGCGGTTGTAGCTGAATTAACGAACTTTTATCCCATAGCATTACTTTTATGGTCTGAACAAAACTATAGCATAGCTATAACTAGCTATTTAAAAAACTGCAATTGAAAGATTTTCTTAAAAAATAAATTGATTATAATTTATAAAGAGGTAAAAGTACAGGATTTAAAATGTCATAAAGCTGGAAACTGGGAACAGGAATATTCAACCGTGACCTTTTGTTTTTCGGGGTTGGCTTTGTAGCCGAAATTTATATATATACCATTCTAAAAAAATAAATAAACCAAATAACCACCGTTTTCTGACAATTCTGAATCTAGCATGGCCGCAGAATACTGGAGCTGATCCATGAGGGAGACCGCAGAATGCCGGAGCGGACCCCCATATGGGTCCGCTATATGCCGAAGTGGACCCAGGGCCGCACTATGCCGGAGCGGCCCCTCTCATTTTTTTTAATCTGAAGTTGATTATGGTTTTGTTTTGGAAGTTTTTATCAAAAATGTAAAGTTTGTACTGGAAGTTGTGTGTAATTACTTCTGTTTGAAATGTCGTTTAATCTGAAATTGTTGTTCGTCGTTTGTTTGATCAAAAGAAACATTACAATAGAACAAGGAGCCATATAAAGAAGCATACAATAGAACAATGCTAATGTTATCAAAAATTACAAATACGTCTAATTAACCGAAAATAAACAATATTTTTACGAGTACAATTAAAAAAGCAACATTAACTCTCAATCTCGTGCAGCTCGAGCAGCTCTGTTTTGTCTTTCTTGTGTATCTCGGCCAGCTTGGTGTCCTCTTCTCCTGTTATTTAGAACGTCCATCCACATCGGAATTCGGTTGTGCTGTCTTCTGCCTACAGAAATATTTTTATCCTCTGGAACAAGGACAGGGCCATCGTGTTGAGGCCATTCCGACTGATTTTCATACACATGCCATTGAGCTCTCCATGTGTTGATCACTATATCGATGTGATAGTAGTGACTTACAAAGACGCCAGGGTCGATGCCTCGGAGACGACACACGGACAGAACATGAGAGCACGGTATTCTCTCCAATTGAGGCTTCTGGCACGTGCAAGTTACCGTGGCATCATCCGCGATTATCATCGTATATTTGTAATTGGCCTTGGTAAACCGGCTAGAATCGTCAGGTATGAAAGCGTGAACTCTCTCCTGTGTGGAGGTTACCTCGAACTCGTTGTTTCCAAAGACCTCCAGCGTCTTCATTTTATCGGACCTCTCGAACCGTTTGTTGATCAGCTACGAAAAATTAAAAAATAATGAAGAAGTCAGATTTTTTTAACAAAGTTCATTAAAAATTATGAAGAAAGAACTACAAATAAAAGTACCTGATGCACACGACACGAGAATTGTTGACCTTGACTGGCTTCCCATTCCGCTTTGGCCCTCCTTTGCGCAAACCATGTCATACATTTGTAAAATGTGTCTTCAATTATTGCTGCAACCGGTAACTTACGAGAGGACCTGAAGACATTATTAAGTGACTCGGACCCGTTTGTAGTCATGATGCCCCAACGGTAACCACCGTCCAGTGCTTGGAATATCTTCCATGGTTTGGGGCACTCGTTCTCATCTTGATCCAAATATTTACCCACACCGTCCAGCCAATTGAGGACAATGTCACATGCCTGCCCCATTGCTTGCATTCCTTGCTCGTATCTCCTCATCTTCCTCTTAGCCACACATATTCTAAAAAAACAGATTGCCTTATCACTGCAACCATTCTTCTTCATGTTCTCGGCTATGTGAGTAGCACAAAGACGGTGAACACATTGATCCTCATCCTCCTCATTCCACCCCATATCATCTTGTCTGAACACCTTCTTGGTCCTTCTGAACTGGGGCCCGACTACTGGATGGTTGGTCAATTTGGACAGGAGACGGACTGGAGTCGGATGAGTTACCCCGACTACTACCCTGGATTAACCTCATAACTGGGTTGGAACGCCGGGCTCTAATAACCTCCACATATAGGTAAATTATCTTGTATGCACCCCCAGAAAAACTCATGGTTTAGTTGTACAATACCTGCCAGACTCTCTCGTTTTGAATTGAAATAGTTGAAACCATGTTTGTGCCGAACTAGTCGGCATGCTAATTTTGACATCAATTTTAAGGTCATACTGACCCTGATCCAACCCCAAATTCTGACATATATTTGATTTAAGTCCCACATAATCAGTACCTGACAATACCGGGATCACAGTAACAGGTCCAATACTATAATAAACCTCATTAGGACCTGTTAAAACATCCCCACCAGTGTAGATGGATACCATAAGAGCCATTTTTTCAATTCAATACAAAAAATACATACAATTAAAAATTAACTAAATTAATTATTCTAAATTAATTATTCTAATTTAATTATTAATATACTGAAATAAAAATAAAAATTTAAAAGAAGAGAGAAAAAACTTACAGATCAGAGAGCTAACCCAGGAGAGAGAATGTGTGAGAGTGTGAAATGAAATTTCGCTGTCATTTTCGGGCTATAAAGAACAGGGTCCGCTCCGACATTCTGCGGTTCCCCTCATATGGGTCCGCTCCGGTATTCTGCGGCCGTGCTAGATTAGAATTGTCAGAAAACGGTTGTTCTTTGGTTTATTTATTTTTCTAAAATAGTATATATAAAAATTTCGGGCATTGTAGATTACTAGATTCTTGAATTTTGAGAAATAACACAGTTAGATATTACGTTAGATTTTTATGACGCGTAATTTGTGTTATAATATTTTTGACGAGCTATGTACATTGACTAACGGCTGATTGCTTCGTGCTAAATGACAAAAGCACGAGAATTTTCACATTGTTTAGGGGATCATTGAAAAATTTTAACACATTTTGAACAGTCTGAATTATCATATCTGTTCCTGTCACATTTTGAACTTATTAACACTTGTTCTACACTCTGATTCAGTTATATTTTATTGAAAGTTACATTATTGTTTATTTTCAAACTAATAAATTAGGTTAATTGAAGGTCTGTGCTTTGTGATAATGCAACCAGAAACATTTACCAATTAATTATATCTCAATTTGTAAGTGCCGTAAATGATATATCCTACAAATACAGAGGGGCATTTCAACAAGTCTTCTTCTATCTTTTGCCCAACTCCTTGCAAAATTCATCAAAAAATCAGAAAAAAAAATATAAAAAAAATTGGAGAGTAAATGGATGTGTTTATATCAGAGGAATATGTGAGGAAGAGAGAAGAGATGAAGAGGAGGAAAAGGCTACAGAGAGAAAGGCAAGAGGAGCAGTTGCTAATCCAGTTGGGCATGGCCTCTGATGAGATCTCTCTGCTCTTATCAAAAGATAACAATTCTTCTCCAAAGACACCAACGATTTCACCAATTAGATCAACGCTGCTTTATCTGCCTCCAATCTCTACTGATGCTACCGTTACTAAACATCTGTTTGAGTGCTTTAAGCCTTACTAGCTTTCTTTCTTTTGTCGTTTTCTTTTTTTCCCCTTTTTTCCTTCCCTTTTGTAGAATAAATGGGGGTGCTTTTTTGCTTATATAATGCCCTTTCACCTACTTTTTCAAAATGAGAAAGAAAAGCAAAAGTTTCTTTATTTGTTGTCTGATATTGGCTTTGTGTATCCCAACTGCTGATCATTTTTGTAAAATGAAAAGCAATTGATCTTGAGATTTTTTTTTTTAAGTTGGAACTTTATAGAAAGGAAAATAATTTTGCCTCAAAATTTTAAGTCACGGATTATTTCCAGAGAACACAATAAAGATTAAAACGAAACAGAGCAGTGTAAAGCAGCCTTTAGCGATTTAATTCAATATGACCTTTGTTCTGTACCCATGAACAATTTTATTTTTTGTTAGAAGGAAACAAACTGACGTTACAGAGAAAAAGGCAATAGGAGCAGTTGATATTCCAGTTGTGTTTAAAATTGCCTTCATAGTTTGTCAATGTTTACTGAAAAAGTTCAGTAATTAAACAAAAGCAACACTAACTTGTGTTGTTACTGGCATTAGGTACGCTTTTCACTAAGAACGAAAATATCTAGAATTATCAATAAAAAAAACGTGACAACACCTACATTAATAACTGCTACATTGCATCTTATACAACAAGAAAAGAATCAAGTAATCGATCTAGACAACCTGAATGAACGTCTTAAACAACATTACAACTGCAAATCATGTCACTCCTAAAAGAGTAAAGATATTGGCAAAGCTAATTTGACTTCATACCATACATTAGTCATGTATTTTTAGGTAAATTTCAGTGGAAGTCCCTAAACTTTGTCATTTGTCACGAATTGGTTACTCAAATTTGATTCGTCTCTTTTTAATCACTTAACTTTGGTATTTGTCCTAATTAAGTCACTCTATATTTTTCAGTCCAAAATCTTACATAATATTTTAATTCCTTTTAAAATATTAACGGAATATACTTATTCCATCCAAAATACTAACGAAATAAGCATATTCCATTAGCATTTTGGACGAAAAAGTATAGAATGACTTGATTGGGACAAATGACTAAAAAGGGATAACTCAAACTTGAGTGACCAATTCGTGACCAATGACAAAATTTAGTGACCTCCACCGAAATTTACCCTATATTTTTATATTTTCTATTATTCATGCCCTGCTTGAAGTTAAAATAAATCTGTCGATATTTTTATCCGGAGAAAATTGTATAGTATCATGATAGTATGCATGACCTAGAATATGGTATAGTATCAAATTGAATTTCAAGATAGAAATTCAAAACTTATGATTAATATTACTTGGCAAGGAAGTCTTTATCTAGTAATCAAATAATACAATCTTTTCTAAAGCAACGTGAGATAAAATAGTTAATATCCATTGTTATGCCTGAATAAGAATCCAACATTTGATATAGTAACAAATGACAACACTCTCTTAAAATCCTGAGTTTGAAATTCAGACATAAATATTTAATAAAAGTTAGTACTAGATCTCTATATTTCTATCTTTTAAAAAAAATCATCTATACCTTTCTAAACATTCAAATTACCTATCCCCTCTAAATTTAAAAAAATTCACAAATTTACTCATTTATTGTATTTTACATTAAAACTCATTTTAAATTTATATGAAATACCCAATTTACCCTTAATTAAAAACATAAAAAAATATGTAGCATTTTTAAGAAAAATGCCTGTCTTATAATTGGTCAATTTCTAATGACAAATGGTTCATTTCTCTACTTCTGATGCATACACAAGGGTATACCTAAATGTCACCGTGTATATGTTAGAAGTAAAAAAAATGAACCATTTGCCCTCGAAAGCTGCTTAAATATAAAACTGGCATTTTTCTTAAACATGCTACAAATTTTTTATGTTTTTAATAAAGGGTAAAATGGGTATTTTATAAATCTAAAATGAGTTTATATAAAGGACAATAAATTGTGTAAATCTGTGAGCTTTCAAAGTTTAGAGGGGCAATTACGTAATTTGAAGTTGAGGAAAAACTACGTAATTTTGAAATACTTGAGGTGTATACGTGAAATTCCCCTTAAAAAAACATACCACAATGTAAGTTTGAAAAACTTCTTTAGATATTGAAAAATAAAAGGGCTTATGTGGCAAGGAGAAAAGATAGTTCCGTCTCTTACTCTTAAGAGCAAAAATTTAAGAACTTAATTATTTATTAAATTAAACAATTCATTGAAGACTTTTAATTAGTAATTATTTATTTTCAGCCCATCATAATATAAATATTCTTTTTTAAATTCTACACATCAACATATTCAAATCCAAATTATCTTAAAGAATATTGATGGTTTTAATTGAGTATAAAAACTGACAGCATACAATATGTATTATTCATTTATTCTACATGTAAAAGATCGATGTTAAATTTTCCATGTAAAAAATCCACGTGGCAGCCTTATGTTTTAAACAACACTTCAACCATAGAATTGTCTGTCAAGATAATTTTAAACAGCCCGCTACTATAATTTTACATCAAAACGGCGTACGTACTCCATATATTTTGTGGAGTATGAACTCACACATATACTCCGTAAATAGTTTTTAAGACAAAATCTTCAATTGAACTTCAACTGAAATTTAATTCTACATTTCCCGCGAGCATTATTATGCAACTATTATAACATAATTTTTCTACTCTCACTAACATAACTAGACATTTTGCATTTATATACATAGTTACATACATCAATAGCATCCCGGCCCCCGCGCCCCTACCTAATTATGGCTATGGCATTGGCAGGGATTCAAACTCATTCCGATCGAGGAAAACTAGAAGCGAACAGGAATGATAGCTCTAAATGATAGCCCCACGAAAAGAAAGCACTAGCGAGTTAACATCTATTACTTTGAAGATGGCCGGTGAACCACCGCCTCCACCCCTCCATCCCTCTATGCTACCTTGGGCTACCGACTAGTGTCAATCTATCTCCACCCCCACGCATACTCCCCCATGCGTGCCCTCCCTTCTGTCCCAACCACCTCCATTTAATACTGTCTTTCTTACCTGCAGTACATTGAATACGTCTGTCATTTACCGCAATTTAATGTAACCTTAACTCTCACACCAAATAGTGTTTCAAAATCCTGCTACCCCATACCTGAAATCCCCACCTCAAACTCTTTCCTAATACTTCCATTACCAACAACCGCCCCATGACGCTCAGTTCACTGACAGTCCGCCCATTCCCCATGCGTACCCAATTGATGGATAGAGGTTGTGCGTACCTGGTGGATGAGGATCCAATCCACCGGCAACTGTCCCAGGACCTCGATAGATCCATTCTGGTATCTGCCATAGGATGCAACGTCAATGGAGGAGGTTCCATCGTTGATGTGCAAATGTTCCTATACCGCGTATTCGGTCATACGTATCGCCACTACCCGTACCTCAAAACTCCTCCAACTCCTACATTCTACAACTCCCGCCCGGCCTGGACAAAAACCAAGTCGTTTCCATGTCATCCCAATGGGGGGAGCTCACGGACTGGAAATTCCACCACTGGAGCGCAGACGAAGAGGCCAATTACGCACCCCCAAGTTTCCGAGTACGCCTCGAGGTCCAAAACTTCCCCCTCGACTTCTGGCACCCGGACCATATTCGAACGGTCATGTCTGGTTTTGGAGAAGTCACCAACATTGACGACGAACACATAATAGGCAACGACCGAACCAGCCTTAAGCTCTGGATAACCTGCCATGATCCCCGGCGTATACCGCCCACAATTGACATACCGTACGGCAGCCGGTTTAAGGTATGCTTCATCTACATGCTCAGGTGGGAGTACTACACCGACATCCCGAAAGAGGACGTTTTCACCGTCAGCGAACAACGACACCTTGGACTGAGATTTCGCAACAACCTCCGAGAGATCACCCGCCAGACGCTACTGGCAGCCCATGACAAATTACTCAACTACCATGCACGCGCCGGCTATCACACGCCACCGGGATCGCCCGACGACCAAGAGCACCACACCGGTCTCGCCACAGCAAATCACACAGTTAAAGGAAAAGTGCAGACACAGTGTCAGCGTCTCGGGCACCACAATCTGCTTGCCAGCCAGGGTCAAACAATGGCAGGAAACAGAGCACAGGGTCTGAAGGATTTAGAAGCTGCAAATGGAAATAAAGGGGCTTCATACAATAAGGGTATAGAAAGTGTGCTTACGGTGGGAGACATCCCAATACTTATGTTGCTGAGCCAAATCATGGTGGGGTCCCATACCCTGTGCCTTCTGGATAAAATGCAATCAAACACAGATCACGCAGCCCAGGCCTCTACTACTTTACCACGCGTCCAGCTCACGACACACTGCCCGAAAAAACGGTAATAAAATCTCTGTATCTCACCAGGATCCACCCCCATGTGAACATCATGCTTCTCCCACCCTCCACATAGGCAGCCATACTATTTCCATTTCTACTTGGGCTCCTTTACAGGGCCCCGCAGCATCCCAAAACGGAAACTCTTTAATAGGGACTTCCCCCGTGCCACTAAA
Organism: Carex parvula; assembly: GCA_025461045.1. NCBI lineage: Eukaryota > Viridiplantae > Streptophyta > Magnoliopsida > Poales > Cyperaceae > Carex > Carex parvula. The sequence continues at coordinate 239,659 of JAJGRW010000113.1, read as the reverse complement.
CAGGCTGCGGCCTATTTATGAGGCCCAAAAGCCCCACTGCGCAAAAGACCTCAAAATTCAAAGCCTGTCCTCCTCATTAATTGGTTTTAATGAAGGCAGCAACTTGGTTGAGTTATTTAACAGCCCACGCAAAGCTTCTCAGGCCACTACAAAGTCCCATATCCCCATTAGCCCACCAGAGAGCCCCCACACCCGAACCAACTGTGAACACCTTTCCACCTTGACCGAACCTCAAATGGAGTTATCTGATGAAGAATTTCTCCAGCAATTTGCCGCCCTTAACCCAAACCATGATAATGAAGAACCAATCCACCTAGGCCAAGCGGCTTTCGATACGAAGGACTGGTTCAAATGTGCCCTTCTGAGAATAGTCTCCGATCGATCTCCTTTACTCAGTCAGTTCTCCAAGATTATGGTCCGAGCATGGGAGGTGGGCCCTCAGACCACGTTTACCATAATTGCCAAAAATCTATATCTCATTCATTTCCACACCGAATCGGAACTCCTGCGCGTTCTCAACCGCGGCGTCTGGACCTATCGCAATGATATGGTAATACTTCGACGGCTGTACGGCCCTACTGACCTGGCCCGACCGTTGGTCAACCAGATGGAAATCTGGGTCCAGGTGCACAGGGCACCAACAGGGCTGTTCACCAATGATGGTATACTCCAGATACTCTCCAGCATCGGCACACCCATCTCCAAGGTGGTGGAATCCCTGTCTTTCGGTCAAAAAATATATCGAGTCAAAATCCTAATGCCCATAGACAATCCTCTCAAGGACAAACTTGAAATTCACCACCCGCTTCTGGGTTCCATTCCAGTTTACCTTGTCTATGAACGCCTCACTACGGTGTGCTTGTTCTGTGCCAAGTTGGGACACGATGAGGACCATTGCGCAGATCTACTCCGACTTCAAAGGCTCCAATTTGACCCGCGTTTCACAACCCGACCCGAACTGAACAGAATGGCCCAAACAAAAATCGGCCCATGGATTAACGACCCGGCTCTCATCCCATCAGCTGGGCCGGCCCAGCACCACCATCCTACAACACCCATCCACCCGGCTTTCAATCATAACCCCCCCCCCCGCACCGCCCGGCACCAATCTACCTCCCCCTCAGACCCAGAACCTCCACCAGGGACACCAGGATGCCTTCCCAACAGTTTTCCCCGCAGCCGGCACCCTTCCAGGCCGCACACACCAGAACCCGCACACCGCACACACCATCAGCCACCTTCCAGACGGTCAACCAAGCACCAGCCAACAGCAACTAATTGTCAACCCTTCAGATAATGATACCTTACTGATCGCACACCACCATGAGCAGCAGAGGGTCACAAAAAGAAGGATCACGGAGGCGAACATGGATGTTTCGCCTCTGGCGCCAATATGAATATATTGGCATGGAATTGCCGTGGGGCCGGGGGCCTGCGGAAACGCCAATTCCTGACAAGAACCCTCCGGGCAACGCGAGCGACACTGGCTTTCGTTGTGGAAACAAAGTGCAACTCCCATAAATCCAATCTCTTCCTTCCTCTCCTTGACATGCCCCACTACTCGTATGTCCCATCAAGAGGCCGATCAGGAGGCCTCTGGCTTCTGTGGGACAGCACCATCCTTGTACAAATTATCACGAAAAACAGATTCTTCATACACGCGACTATATCACAAACAAACAATCCCACCTGGACCCTGGTCTGCGTGTATGGTGACCCCTCCCACCGATACAATACCTTTGTTTGGAACGACATACAAGCAATAGTTCAAGAAAAACCGGCTTGCATCATAGGTGATTTCAACGCCATTGTTGCCTCAACAGAAAAAGTTGGAGATAACCCAACTCTCAATGCCAATAGCAGAGAGTTTGCAAGATTCATTTTTGACGCAGGCCTTATGGACCTCGGTTTCAAAGGTCCTGCGTACACATGGACCAACAAACAACACACTTCCACTGCCATCTTCGAACGGTTAGACCGAGCCCTAGTCACTATCCAGTGGACCCACATTTTCTCTCAGGCATACGTAAACCACCTGCCGAGGATCTACAGCGACCATGCACCTATCCTACTCCGAACCAAAAAAACCCCGAGACAGAAACTGACGTTCAAATTCGAGAACGGCTGGCTCACGAATCCGGACTTCTATACTATCTTCCAGAGCACCTGGGAGCGGTCACACCAGCAACAATTCACAGAGAAACTCTCTCAGGTCCGAAATGCACTAAGAAGCTGGGCAACCTCCCGCCCATCTCCACCTAACCGCCTTAAACAACTTCAAACCATGATCTTCAACCACCAGAGGCTTCACCCAACTCTCCAAAACAGTGACTACAAGACAGGCTTACTGCAAGAGTATACGAAAGTGGAGGATGAAATCCAGGAGTATTGGCGGTAACGTGCGCGGGTACAGTGGCAGGTAGAGGGAGACCGCAATACGGCTTTCTTCCATGCCGTGGCCACACAGAGACGAAGGAACAACCAAATTACCCAAATAGAGGATAGCGACGGAGTGGTACTTACTCAGGAACACCTCATTAGGCGCGGTTTTGTCCAATATTTCAAGGATATATACTGTCCACCGCAATAGACTAGCCAAGTCGACCCAATTGGGTATATGGATCAGTGTTCCCCGCTCCACTTTGCTACACTGTCAGACCAAGCCCAAAATACCTTGCTAGATACTCCAACCGAGCCACTAATCAAAGAAACCCTCTTCGCAATGGGCCCCGATAAGGCGCCGGGACCCGACGGGGTGACAGCCCGTTTTCTCCAAGCCAATTGGGAACTGATGAAGCAAGACATCACAACCGCCATCCAGCAAGTTTTTCTCACGGGAGTTACACCGAAGGAATGGCTAACCAGCAGATTGATACTCATCCCAAAAACACCAAACCCCAAGACGCCTTGCAACTACAGACCTATAACTATAGGGAATGTAATCTACAGACTTCTTATGAAACTCATATCAAACAAGCTACAGCCCCACTTTGAAAAGGTGATTTCCAAAAACCAGACAGCTTTCTTAGAAGGAAGATCGATCGCGGACAACACGATACTTATGAAAGAAGTGGTTCACTCCTTCCACTCGCCTTCGTACAAGGACCAAGCCTTTCTCCTCAAAGCTGACATTAACAAAGCCTTCGATACAGTTCGCTGGGATTTTGTCAAAGCAGCCATGAGAGCGATTCGAATACCAGACAGATTGGTCAACATCGTCATGTCGGCCATGGCTTCCAGTAGAGTCATGATCCAAATAAATGGGCACGGTGATGGTTTTATTACTCCCACACGGGGATTGCGACAAGGATGTCCTCTCTCACCTTACCTATTCATTCTCTCTATGGAATTCCTCACCAAACACGTCCAACTTGCCGTACAAGCATACACTGTCACCGGTTTGAAATTGGCCAAAACTGCACCGACTCTGTCCACCCTCATGTACGCGGACGACTTGATGTTAATGGGTAAAGCATCGCGCAGTGAGATCGCCGGGTTCAAGAGTATCATGAGTCATTTTGCCGAAGCATCGGGATTGGCTATCAACCCGGCTAAATCAAAGGCCTGGTCAGCACGTCCTGCAGCCCAGAGTGTCGGCAGTGGATACTACAGGAATTGGGGGCCTGCCAGGCGAGCGATAACGAGCAGTACCTGGGAATCATCATCTCCAACACTGATGGCCAGCGAAACCTGACCCATAATCTGTTATTTGAGAAGTTCTCCTCAAAACTAGCAGGTTGGAAGATATCACTTCTATCCCACGCAGGGAGACTGGCGCTTCTCAAATCGGTACTGCTCTCCATCCCCGTGTACTACATGGCAATCATGTAACTGCCAACAAAGACAACAAATGATATCACTGCACTGATGCGAAAATTCTTTTGGGGTAAGTTGAATAAGCACCGATATATGTCAATGATAGCATGGTCCAAAATCTGCTTACCATGCGAAGATGGGGGCTTGGGAGTCCGAGACATTAAACTCTTTAATGAGGCATTACTACTGAAGGTGGTATGGCAATTGGCCTCTAACAGTGACAGGCTTTGGGTCTCTGTTGTTCGGGCTAAGTATTGTGCAAGGGGTGGCCTTTGGGGAACAAAAAGAACATACGCAGTTAGCTCTTTATGGAGAACAATCCAGAGACTGAAGAGTTTCTTCATGGGAGACATCGGTTGGCAAGTAGGTACTGGTGAATCGATCCCCGCCCTCAATCAACCATGGTACGAGCAATGGTCTCCGCAGAGGACGCGCACAAACAATCAAAGGGATGCTAAAAGGGATGCTACGGTACACTCTTTGTTCAACCAGACGACTGGAGAATGGAAGGAGGCACCGATAACAGAACTTATGGGCTCCCAGGCATATCATCACATCACACAGGCAGCGCAAAAACCAAGGCAGGGGGCACTAGTGCCAGACAGACTCATCTGGAAGCCGAGCCCCAAGGGCAAATACACCACCACAGAAGGCTATGAGTTGCTCCGACAGCGGCATACAGAGGTCCCCAACTACAGCGCAGCCCAAAAGTCATTGTGGAAACAGTTTTGGAACTGGAAAGGGATTATACTGAGAGTGAAAACATTCATTTGGCGCGCGGTGCACAACGGCCTGCCAACAATGCAAGCTCTTCACTCCAGGATACGCCCCCTAAGCCCGAGCTGTCCCCGATGCCACTCGGAGAACGAGTTTGTCATGCACATGTTGTTCTTCTGTCCCCTTGCCCGGGCAGTATGGTTTGCATCACAATTCACCTTGCGGGTAGAAGCCTTACCACTCCTATTCCCCGAAGCTCTGTTGCTCATTACAGGATCCCTACAGGTGGAAGACAACACAAGGTTTGCTAACCTGTTGTGGTGCCTGTGGAAAGCCCGCAATGAAGAACTATTCCAAGGTAAGAAGATCGCACCGGAAGAAGTTGTTCACAGGGCCAAAGCAATGCAATTCGTAACCAATCCAGACCCGCCTGTCAATCACTACACTGCCACACGGCAAGTTGAAGTCCCGCCAAACAGCACCATCATCTTGTATGACGGTTCTTGGGACCCCAAACACACAGCCGGGTTGGGAGTTGTCATCTACAACCACAGGGGCAATCTGGTAAGAGTACATGCTGAGGCTTCGCGTGCATCCCACCCGATCCATGCGGAAGCACTGGCCTTGCTATAGGCACTACAAGAAATTAGAAAGGAACTGCAACAGAATGGCAATCTTCAATTCGTGTGCTATGGGGACTGCCAAACACTGGTACGGGCAACACAACTCAACAGCTTAGAGGATGTGCCACATTGGCAAGCAGCCGAGACCATGGCACAGTGCGCGGTACTCTTTCAAATGGTACACAACTGGGTTAGGCTACTACACGTGCAGCGCGAGGCGGTGCAAGAAGCACATAGGGCGGCAAATTGGACAAGAAGGTCTGGGAAATCGGTAACAGGCTACCCGACCCATTCTCTCATGCAACAAATGCGGCTGGAACACACAATCAACGAACAGAGGTTCGCTATTCAATCAGTCCGGTAGCAATAGTTAGAATAGGGGGGCGATACACCACCACAACATGCAAGGTGTGAGAGCTCCAAAAAGACAGTTATCTCACGTTACTTATTCACTTCTTTTACAATCAGTAGATTACGATAGGTCTTCTACTTTAGATTAGCCTGCCTACTTAATTTTCTTCTCAATTTGTAAGCTACGTTTCTCACTTTGTAAGCTACATTTATCAATTTCAATATATGCCTACGGGTTTCGCATCAAAAAAAAAAAAAAAAGATTCAAACTCATTCCAGCTCTCAGACTTTTCCTCCTAAATCATATCCATTTCGGTCTCAGTTCAGACAAAGATGATATGACATATGTATTCTCTCTCCATTAAATCGCGTATTTTTTTCGACTTCTTCCCAAGTTCCCCCTACTAGAAACAAAGATTAATTAGGATAACGGCGATTGCAAATTCGCAGCCGTTATCTCGATTTGAAAGAGATCGCCGAAAACCCCCCAAACCCTAATCCCGACATAAGCAGATGGTCGGTGCTGGGAGCGGTGGCGGAGGTGAAAGGGACGGCGAGGGCTCAGAGGAACAACAAAAGCGATCGGAGATCTACACCTACGAAGCCCCATGGCACATCTACGCCATGAACTGGAGCGTGCGGCGCGACAAGAAGTACCGCCTAGCTATCGCCAGCCTCTTGGAGCAGCTACCCAACCGAGTGGAGATCGTCCAGCTGGACGATTCGACTGGAGAGATCCGGTCCGACCCCAACCTCTCCTTCGAGCACCCTTACCCCCCTACCAAAGCCATGTTTGTGCCTGATCGAGACTGCCTCCGGCCCGACCTCCTAGCCACCTCAGCCGACTTCCTCCGTATCTGGCGCATCAATGACGACTCCACAGGCGTTGAGCAGAGGGCTGTCTTGAATGGCAACCGCAATTCTGAGTTCTGCGGGCCCCTTACCTCCTTCGATTGGAACGAGGCTGAGCCGCGTCGTGTGGGCACCTCCTCAGTTGATACCACCTGCACCATATGGGACATTGATAGAGAGGCGGTTGATACCCAGCTGATTGCACATGACAAGGAAGTGTATGACATTGCATGGGGTGGGGTGGGTGTTTTTGCGTCAGTCTCTGCTGACGGGTCGGTACGGGTGTTTGATCTCAGGGACAAGGAGCACTCCACCATTATTTATGAGTCGTCTGACCCACCTGACACACCACTGCTACGGCTAGGGTGGAACAAGCAGGATCCTCGGTACATGGCCACCATCATAATGGATAATCCCAAGGTGGTCGTGCTGGACATTCGCTACCCGACATTGCCCGTAGTAGAGTTGCAACGGCACCAAGCAAGCGTCAATGCCATTGCTTGGGCGCCGCACAGCTCTTGCCACATCTGCACTGCAGGAGACGACTCTCAGGCGCTTATCTGGGACCTGTCATCGATGGGTGGGGGAGCAGGAGGAGGATCAGGTGCAGTCCAGCAGGCTGCAGCAGCCGCTGCAGCAGCAGAAGGTGGGCTAGACCCAATACTCGCATACACTGCCGGAGCAGAGATAGAGCAGCTGCAGTGGTCATCCACACAACCTGATTGGGTTGCCATTGCCTTTTCCAACAAGCTCCAGATTCTCCGGGTCTGAGCTGAGATGTAAAATTTACTTAACGAGGAATGATGTTTGTTTTACTAATTGTTGCTGCGTGATCCTTTGCAAAATGTGCAAGGGGGCTTGTAGGAGAACATTGGAAAACTTTAGTTCAGTGGTTTGATTTCAGTTGGACTGTTAGTATGAGATTGATCTCTGCAGTTAGCTGTACTTTGTATATGGTCATTTGATTGCATTGTTGAGCAGAACCATAGAAGACTGTTTTTAGTTGAGTGATTTAAGTTTACTTAGATTTAGATATGTTTGGACGAACTTCTTATTTATTTTTGGCTGATTCTAAAAAGATTTTATTAGAGAAACTTGCTTGATAGATATTTGATTTTGTTGGCTAAAAAAAAGCTTTTGATTATAAATAATTTAAAAAAATCACCGTTTTATCTCTTTACTGGTAAGCAAATAACCAAAAGAAAATTGTCCGCCAAGCGCCTGTTGTATCACTATCAGGGAGGTTCATGTTACTATTTCAAGATGTGCGGAAACAATGTATTCAATGTATGATTCGCTTAGACCAAGTGGACTGAATACCAGTACTGGTAGAAATGTGTGAGCCCAGTATCTATAACCATGAATATTAATTAGAGTAACTCTTTCCATCTCATTTTTTGTTACTCAGAATAAGAATAAAGTTCTCCCGTTACAATCGGGAATCAGCCCATACAAGTAATTAGGTGAACAACAGATATGGTTGTATATTTTAAAGGACAGAAGTATTCTGAAGGAAACTTATTTAACCGATACTGATTTCCTAATAATGTCAGGACAATTAGCATTGTTAATTCATACTTGATAAATTTTATTTTCGATTAGTTAAGGTAGTGTTTAATTCTTGAATGTTAAACTGCAGATCAGTTGTTAATTGTATCTCCGGTTAAGACTTGCAATACCAACTGACAAGCATTTTTAAAATGAGCACAACTTAGCAGATATTCCTCTCATAGCAATATGCAACATACAACGAATTTTCTATACAGATATTTTTAGGCTCCAAGTCACATGAATAACAAATGGTTGTATCTTCTTATGAGATAACTAAATAAACAATGAATGTTAGCTGCCTATTTGCATCTGTTGGATGTACAACTGCACATGATACTTACAAAACAAGCACACACTAATCATGACAGGAAAAGACCTGGCTCCAGAGCATTTCAGCATAAATGCGCTCCTCTTCTCCCTCTTCAGAATCCTCAATTATTTGCTCGTACTCATCAGCATCACCTTCACTAATCTCATTCATCTCTTCCAGAGGATCAACTGCCATAGACTGAGCCTCAACTAAGGCCTCCCGCATTGCTTGTGCAGTTGCTGGTCGGTCCTCAGGTTTATATTTTGGTGCTGGTGTTTCAAATGGCAACTTGACATCATCTATATTAATCACAGTTTCATCACTCACACTGTTCTGTGGATGAAGAAAAATTATGCCCAGCTCATAATTGCAAATATGCAATTTCGGACCTAATGGCAATGAAGAGGGATGGAGAGTTCGACCCCAAGCAGCTGGACTGAAATTGTGGGACCCACAGTATATCCATCCAAATGAGCTTCCATCTACGTTGGACTGGAAGCGCCTACGTGCAACCTTATTTGCATGTAAAAATAGAATTGTTTATTTTGTTATCAAGAAAGTATTTTATGACCAAAATTAACGACTGCACCGGCAACTTCTGATACTGCGTGACTGGGGGTTTTGCACAACTTGCACTTCTAGCCAGAATAGGGTGAAATTGAGCCTTAATTGAGGCATAATTGTGGATTGAATTGAGGCTAAATATGGGGAAAAATTGATTTCGAGGAAGCAACCAGTAGCCACCTTACCAGTACTAATTTCATTATGATGAGGGCAAGTACTTTTTAAAGTAAAGGAAAATTTTCACTGAAATCACGAAGTGACAAGAAACTAACATCTTTGGCAAGTGGTAAGATATTTTATACCTTGACATGCATAGGATATCCGATTCTATCAGATGGATATGGAATTGCATCGTGGAATATACCTGCAGGTCTCAGTCTTTGCCATGTTTTCTGTTATATCAAATAAACAAAAAGGAAATGAATTCATATAAATACTAACCAAAAATCATCTATCATGTACCGCATTTAAAATAATTTAGTCATGTAAAATTGGCTACAAGGTATCACTCTATTCTTTTCATCACCGCATCTTTGGAAAATTCATCCCCTAAAACATCTCTTGCAACAAACAGCAGTCAACTACACTTGAATTTAGGCAAAAAGGTTAATTTCATGAATTCACCCAAAGGGTTATATAGAGTGCACATCTTACATATAGGTCCCTAATCTATTCCATAATTGCCCTTTTACAATACTACCCTTTTAAACTAGATTCTCAACAACTACAATTCCGAGCCTCTAATAGGGAAAGGAAAAAACTGTCTATCGTTTAGCTGGATGAACTTTCTTGTTTCTACTTTGGATACACTCTAGTTTGTCAGTTAATTACAACATATATTTCTAGTTTTCCTATTTGGCAATATTTACCTCTTACAACAAAACTCCAATCTGACAACTGAAAAGAAGAGTTCTCCTCTGACAGGAAAAACAAATATTTGTATTGTCATTACCAAAAAAAATCAAGTCTCTCATCTTCTACTTTATTATATTTATCTGCCATCTAATTATAGCAGATATTTTTTTACTCCTCTTTGGAAAAATTCACCTTTCCAACAGCCACTATCTATTCCAATAAACATTACCTATAATTTTGAGCTAATGAAACATAAGAATTCACCTCTGACAGGCAAAGTAGGTATCTGGATAGATGGGCTCCACAAACTCCAGTTCTGACTCGATCAATGGTGGGAAACAAAAAATTTATTGAAGGGTTTTTAAGCTCATGCTCGACCCTCCAGCAGCCCCACTGACACAGCCACAAGTTTGATTAATTAATATAATGAACTGTCTTGTTAAGAGAAACAAGTCGACTAAATTTTTGCATCAATATCCAAAGGTCAGGGAATACCAAGCAATAATTCAAGTTTTTCCCTTCTCTTTGAGAAGACTTAAACTCAGATTAAATGGCTACATAGGTCTCAAGTAGCCTATCTCTTTGAGCAGTTATCAGATCTTAATAACTAAATGGAAATAATTTTAGAAAGGGATGAGACAACAAATTTTTATTAGAAAGATTTGGTACCTCAGGGTCTGACTCTTGCGAGTCAGAGTAGTTGTACGATCTTTTACCGGCAGCTGTAGAGAAACCCGCCAGAAAATCTGAATTAAGTGAAGTTCCTACTGAAGAAGACCCTTTGTAACATGAAACATAAGGAATAAGAGAAACATATTTGAATTATACAGTGCCAGGGAAGTAGACATTATAGAAAAGAGAAGCTATTATCAGCATACTCCTACCATAGATAAAATCTGTCTCTAACGACTCAGGCCACTTGTGTTGAGACAAGACCTGCATAACAAAATCATAGGATAATGAAATAAATTGCAAGTTGCTAGTCAAATCATGCTGATTCATTTTCAGTAAAAAAATCTCTAATGATCAATTAGCTTCGGGAATATAAAGGACCTTAGTACAGATAAGTCTTTCATTATTATTCCTAAAAGATCTACTGATTCCACTAATTATCACTCTGGAAATGAAGCCATCTTATGGATGCAGTAAATCATTTTCAAAGAGTAAGGATGTTACCAATGACACAAACAGCAGTTGAACAACTGAGGTGTATTGGGAATCAAAATTATAGAACTCTAAATGGGTACCTCTTGTATGCGCCAGAGACCAAAGGACCTTTTCAATGATGCCAAAAGGGAGCACAATGAAGCCAGGAGCAAGCCCTCATGAATCAACTCTGACATTCTATCAAAATTGGGTCCCTACATACCAAAAAGTATGATAACTAAATAAGACAGTTGCAAACATTAAAATGTGAAGTAAGAAATACAAAATAATGTAAATTAAATAAGAATAGAATATACGTACCTTCGATAGATAAAGAAATAGCTGTACTCTGGTGTTTGCTCCAGCATATGCAGCTTCTAGGGTTTCTTTAGGATATATGAATGCAGAAAAAGAAAGGAGAGCAGAATCACTGAGAGGAGATACCCACTTTGCTATCTCCCTTGGCAAAAAGCCAAGCTGGATTGAATCTACAAATGTATTACTTCACTTAAATCTATAACAAAACTGATTTAAGAGCCTAATCTAACAAGAGGCAATTAAGATGATATTAAGTTGATCCAAAGAAGAAGAAGCATTCATACCACCCCCGAAATCGCCATCTCTATCTTTCATAATTACACTGACAGCATTGGCATCAGCAGGTATATTTGTATTTCGTTTAAGGATAACTTCAACAGTTCCACAACTGTTCACCACACACCTTCCTAGTATTCTGGCCAGCATTTTAAATTGACCTGCATTTGAATCATCTGAAGCACCAAACCGATGACTTAAACCAACTACAGATGTATGGACACAGCCTAGACAACTCCCAGGGACGGACTTCATGTGCAATACCTGATTAGCCTGTAACAAAGTTTTAGAAACCAAACATGAACATAACTTATCCTCATTGCACTAATGGAAATAGTATTTATTAAATCCCACTTACAGAAAGGCTATAATCAGACTGCAAATAAGAAGGAATTTGAGCATGTACTCCAGGTACAGAAGCAACGAGATGACAAGTGGCCTCTCTAAAGTCATAGTTGGCTAATAAATCAACCCAGTGTGCTTGGTTAGGGACTTCATTAATAAGTGATGCAACGAACCCAGCAAGATGAGCACCAAAATCTGATTTATCTTCATCTGTTGGACAAAAGAGAGATGAAAAATGTGCAGATTTCCTGCGAGGGAAGTCTTGCCACCACACAGTATTTGTTATATGATTCCACTGTTTTGCAAGGAAAAGAGAAAAGATAGTAAAACAGTTCTGATTAAAAAACAATTATATGAAAAGTAAAATGCAAACAGTGTAATAGAAATACAAATAAAGATTGTGACCTGTCTGGATACTAAGTTAGCAGATGTGATCACAACTCGCATAGTGTCCTCCCTATGTAATAGTATCAACTTTGGGTGATGGCATGCCACACCATGCTTCTTACGATCTTTTCCAAAGGCTATTTCATCAGGAAATCGTGGATAGCTTCACAATAAAGAAAACAATGTCACAATTTACTCCATTGTCTCCTACTTCCTCTGCATTATTTCTTATACAGCTACAAAGGATCACCATGCCGTATGCCTGGGTTTCGTACAGGCTGTGGGATGTTTTTTTCTTACTGAATTATTGTGTGTTTAGTTTGCTTGCTCCAAAAAGGCTAAACCAAATCTTTGTCTATACTATACTAGACTATAAAGCATTAAGCAATGGATGCATTCATATGATCCAATTCCTCATCTTTTTTCATGATATCCAAATTAATTCTAATAGGATGGTGCAGATTCTGTTATATGAAACATAAACAATCCTGAGAAAATCTTGTCTTCTCATCTCGCAACTTTTGCATGGGTATCTGTCTAGTTTAGTCTAGCTAAGGCAAACTAATGCAAAATTGGATTCAGTTAAAGAATCCATAATTGATAGGTGTTCCTTAGAGATTATAGTATAATTATCTTTAGTTATGGCCAATTTAGTGAAATAAGCTAATTAATCTAAACTGGTCTGCTGTTATATGGCATTAATAGGTGATTGCAATGATTACTATGGCTAGACCTGCAGGTAGACTGAAAGCACAAATCAGCTAGACTGGTGCATGGACATCCAATGACAGGTTTATGTAACTCATAATAAAGCTTACAAAATTAACAAGTCCTTATGTAGCCTTAATCACAGACTGGATAACTGATGGTGAACCAAAATGCAAAGTACCAATGAATATATAATCCTCTTCCAGGTGTACAACCAGCACCAACCAGCAAATATCACAGAATTTTAACATTGATAAATATTAAAGATATTTTCGAGGCAGTCTGTGACTAGAATATCTGAGAAGAACTATTACTTACACTAAAAGCAAATTAGGATGACTTGAAAATGGCATGGCTGTTCTGCTGTCGTGGCTCGCACTCCAGCATCTCTCGCCATTATGGCATGCAATTGTAATTGGTAGTTGGTTGGGAACTTTACAATAATCCAGAAACCTGGAGGACCAACTCAGATTAGACATGCAATACACTAAATCTTGTCAAAAAGCTAGTGATAAAGTATCTGGGTGTGACAAAAGCGTACCAAGAAACATCACAAGTAAAGGTTGCAATAAAAATTCGAGTAAGGCTAACAATGGGGTGAAGAAGTTGTTGCAAAGTTACCCCAGTAGATTGACCTGGCACACTATGATCAATGCTTGTCAGTCGGTTCAGAAAGAATGTCTTGCCATCTGAATTGCAACCCAAATCAAGTTCATTGTTTCTGCTAGGATTGGAAATTCTCTCCTTGTCAGCAATATTTTTATATAAATATTTCTCTGAATTAGCACTTCCTTTTGTGCAATCAACATTTTGCAAGGCTCTCAAATAAGATACAGGGTCATGACTGCTTAATATGCTCCTTACATGCCCCAAAAGCAACTCAGCTCTTGGAGAAACAGCATCTAACCACGCATTTTGATTGACCTCAGTGAAAACAATTTTCTCTACAACAAAACCGTAGCTTATCTTGACACATAGCAAGACCAAATCCCCAGTATTCAACTCAGCAACGATGCCACGGGGAAGCCTACGTCCATTAACAAACACTCCGTTTGAAGAAACCCTACAGACTTTGCATTTGGATCCAACACGGGATGGGTCAGAGTGAGCAGAGAGAAATGAACCGTCGATCAGTCTGAGCTTGCAATCTGATCTGCTAAGAAGAAGTTGGCAGTGGCGGCGGCTGATAGCAGGGTAATTGAGAACAATTTTGCAATGTTTTGGATTTCTCCCTATGGTGTAGAGGCGATCGGATCTTAGACACAGCAGTTCGTTTAAAGAATTGCCAAGGAGTCGGAGGTAAAAGAAACCTACATTTAACGGTGTCGATCTTTGGTCTTCTCTTTCTGATTCTCTTCCATGCTTTGTCAAAAGCTCCTCTTCCATGAAAGATGATTCTCAGATGCACCAATTTATATGCATATTTATTCAGATAATCACCAATGAATCCAATAAACAAATAACTTGAATTTCAGACGATTATAATTTAAATGGAAAGAATGAGGGGGATGAAAAAGATGGAGGGGATACGAATGGGAGGGAAAGAGAAAACCCTAGCTCTCCCGCCATTTCTCAGCCATCGTTGAGTTTCAGTTTGCGGAAGAAGGAAACCATTGGGCCCCGATAAGGATATGGGCCCACGAGACTTCAGCCCGGATTAAGGCCCAATTTTCAGTGTTATTAATTCTTCTCTTCCTCTTGCAAAATATTTTTTTGCATCAAGGCAGGTCAAGTTCTGACATCATCATGGATAAATCGGAAAATTATCTTTTTGAGCAGTTGTATGTATTTGTACGAGTTTGATACATTAAGCTGCTGAAATGAAGAAATTACGAAAATTAAAACTCATTTATCTTTCTTCTGCTCAGTTGTATGTATCATGGATAAATCAGAAAATTATCATAGAAAATGCCATCCCCTTGCCCATTACATGCCCCTGGAGGTGGTGGTGTACCAGCCTCCAGCTCCCTCTGATCAGTCCCCTTAGCTGAATATGCAAAAGACTCACTACCCCTTTTTGCTGATAGACATCTATACCCTTAGCCCATTACTTTGTGGCTTAGTATTAGCTAATCTAGAATTCTTTTGGTCATTAGCTGTAACTAAAAGTTGGTTTTGTTATTATCTGGTTGCTTCTAGCACTTGTTGTTGCATGGTTGTTGCAAACGATTCACTTTGAATCGTGATTGTAATTATCTGGTTTTCAGTAATATGAAAATAAGCCTTGGCCTTTTTTAAAAAAAAAAAGTATGACTATGTTCGACTATTTGAGACATTTGTGCAATTGACAGAGAAAATATAACCATACATTTCTTTGACGCAATGCTTGTGATAAGAATAATGAAAAAAAAAAACCTATCCATTTTGTCAGCAAATGATTGAGAAACATAAGGTCATATGACTCGTAACCGAGGAAAGCGAGATCACAAAATCGTGGCTATTCTGCATTGCTTTACCGTTGGACAGAAACCTCAAAAGCAATTGTGCATGAGATACTATGAACCATAAATAATACGATAACAGGATAGTCTGATCTGGAATATCCAAAATAATAACCGCCAGGAATAACAGGCCCAAAAATAAAAGCCCAAGCCCAAAAAGCCTAAGCATGCACTAAGACTGTCCACCTGGGACACAGCGATAGATGACGAAGTAGCGCCAGCCATTCGTTGATGGCCACGCTATCCAAAATCTGATCCCTTTGTGCCACACTTTCCAATCCCCTCCTCTCAATTCTCTAGCTCTTTTACAACCACAGCCTTGTCTGATTTAACAATTTTAATACCATATACAATATAGTATAAACCAGACAACATTCCCTTCTGTTGCTGCCGATCCTAATATATTTTTCACTTGTAGTTTCTCAATCATGGCTTCGGCTGCTCTTTCAGTAGCCAATGGCTCCCTTCAGGTACAGTGTGCTACTATTGGTACCTGTTAGGTTTATTCCTGATGTTAATATATGCATATAAGTATATAAGATGAGTACGTGACTTGTATAAAACTTATGTGCGAGTGTAGGCGAAGGCCAAGGGGTTCACGAGATTCCCAGAATATTCGGGGTTGAGGAGCACATTCATGCCATTGGGACGGGTTGGCAGCTCTGACGAATTCTTAGCTGCGGTTGCTTACAGAACATCTTTGGTATGCTCAACTTCCGTATACATTTCATTAAATACATTTCATTAAATGCTAGACTCTAGAGTATATGGTTCTATAGTGCTTTGAATTACAATATACAATTATGATTCAGTGTACGTACAGTGGGTACACTCATTGATGAACAATAGATAGGTGACTAGGTAAAGAACAGTTTGGACCGTTAACTGCAACTATCATGCATGCTGCATTAACCTCAATAATATTTCCTTCAGCACCCTGACTTAAATCACTAATTAATTATCTCTAAAGGTCGAGTTTGTTTCAAGAAATTATTGGTTGCATGTATTAGTTGCATGTTTAATTTGGTGCCTGTAGAACAAAAAAGAAGACCAAACCGTTAGTCTCTACTTAAGCTCAAGTAGTTACAAAAAAAAAAAAAAAAGAACGGAGAAATTGGCACCAGCATGCTAAACGCCTATATATACGCCATTAAAAAAGACCTGACACCAAGCATGTATCAACCAGGCTGGACCAATTGGCGCCACTAGCAGAAGAGTTCAACCAGTAGAGGCAACAATAAAGGTGGCCATCAATGGCTTTGGTAGGATCGGGCGCAACTTCCTACGGTGCTGGCACGGGCGTGAGAACTCCCCTCTTGACGTGATCGCCATCAACGACACCGGTGGTATCAAGCAGGCCTCTCACCTCCTCAAATACGACTCCACACTCGGCATCTTTGATGCCGATGTCAAACCTGTGGGCGACAATGGCATCTCAGTTGATGGCAAGGTTATCAAGGTCGTCTCTGACCGTAACCCAAGCAATCTTCCATGGAAGGAACTGGGCATCGATTTGGTTATTGAGGGCACCGGTGTGTTTGTGGATAGAGAGGGTGCTGGGAAGCATATCCAGGCCGGCGCAAAGAAGGTCTTGATCACTGCACCTGGAAAGGGAGATATACCAACATACGTGGTTGGAGTGAATGCCGATTTGTACAGTGCTGACGAACCAATTATTAGCAATGCTTCGTGCACGACCAACTGCCTCGCACCTTTCGTCAAGGTCCTCGACAACAAGTTCGGTATGTACATATATGCATGCATATACTAAATTGACCTGTATTAAGAACTTAATTTCTTTCCATTTTATTTTATAATCTCTATTTACTGAACTACATCTACACAATAAACTGACAGGCATTATCAAGGGAACAATGACAACAACCCATTCATACACTGGTGACCAAAGACTGTTGGATGCGAGTCACCGTGACCTTCGCCGTGCTCGTGCTGCAGCATTGAACATTGTGCCAACCTCTACTGGTGCGGCTAAGGCCGTGGCCCTTGTCCTCCCCAACCTCAAGGGCAAGCTCAACGGAATTGCTCTCCGTGTACCGACTCCCAATGTCTCTGTCGTCGACCTTGTCGTTCAGGTAATGTTAAACTTAAACCATTCATTTTTAGAGAACCATTCATATGTACATGCATCACAAAATTCTTCGTTGAAAATAACATTTTCTCTTATTCTGATTTCTAAAATAGGTCACAAAGAAGACATTTGCCGAGGAGGTAAATGCCGCCTTCAGAGAAAGTGCTGACAATGAACTCAAAGGCATCTTGTCTGTCTGTGATGAGCCACTCGTGTCCGTCGATTTCCGCTGCTCCGACGTCTCATCCACCGTCGACGCCTCCCTCACCATGGTGATGGGTGACGATATGGTGAAGGTCATCGCCTGGTACGACAACGAGTGGGGCTACTCTCAGAGGGTGGTTGATCTTGCTGACATTGTCGCTGCCAACTGGAAGTGATTTTGTTTTCTCATTTTTCTTTTTTCTTTTTTCTTTTTTTTTTTGCTTAAAATTGCGCCTTCGTTTTTGGAGAACCATATGTAATGAGCATATTACAAGAGCTTTTGTTCTTCCGGTTTTCCATTCATGTATTGCTATATATAACATCAAGAACCTGTCCCGTATATAGAAAATTTGTACATTTGTTTTAATGGACTACAATTGTTTATGTTATCATCGATCGATCGCTCTTGAAAATTGAAACAATTATATTAATTGAACTTTTTTTAACGTGTTGATATTGCATTAAGTGTCTATATTAACTAACGCGCGTTTTAGTATAACTTCATATATAGTACAGTTATTTCTGCGTTTTTACAGTTTAAATCTATAAACGTGTCTAAATCTTGAAAGAATTCCATATTTTAAAGAAATCTTATTTACATTTTAATGAAAATAAGTAAACTTCATTTAAGAAACTATTCTGTTTTTCTTTTATCTTACAATTAGGAAGAATTTTCATAGGAGGCTGATATAAACAATATTATTTTATTTATTAGGACAACATTTCTAAACATCTTATAAATTGTGTGGAGAAATTTGCCCCTCTTTAAATGTCTTTCCAGCTAACGACCATTTATTACATTGTATACCATAATTGTTATATCTTTTATTCTTTATTTTTATCAAAAGAGGAGAAAAAAAATCTTTAAGTCTTAAAAATCCAAATACCTATGCATTAAGCGGTACAGGAGAACCGTCTGACTAAAAGTGTGCAGGTTTCTACCTCTAAATTTTGTTCTTCTCTTTGGATAAAATTAAACAAGTACGTACTATATATATATATAGAAGAATATGAACAATTTGTTTTTTTATTCATTAAGTTATATTAAATCAATAAAGTTTTCAAGTCACTTAATATACAGTGAAACACATACCGAATCTTATCATATTTTATGAACATAATATGTAAATAGAGGAGGGTTCAAATGCACCATTATATTTGTGCTCCAATATGCTCCACATCCTTTATCTCTATTTTCAAAGTCCGAACAGTTAATCTGAACCGCTCAACATGACCTTCATAATAAAATATGCTTGGATACCAAATTTTATATTTTTAGAATTTTTTTACTATTTTTTTAGATAGGTACAAAATTACTTTTTTAAAGAGATTTTGGAGCATCCGATAAAGTGATATTGTACCTATCTAAAAAAATAGTAAAAAAATTTTAAAAAATATAAAATTTGGTCTCCAAACATATTTTATTATGAAGATCATGTTGAACGGTTCGAATCGACTATTCGGACTTTAAAAATAGAGATACAGGATGTGGAGCATATTGGAGCACAAAAATTATGGTGCATTTGAACCCTCCTCATGTAAATAATATTAGATGTAATCGGATCGGATACGTATCGGATAGCGGTAAAACTATATATGTATCCACTTTTATTTTTTGATATTATATATTAGACGGATAAGGATCGGATATTAAATGGATATGGATCGGATATCCGTAGATATATACATATTTTTTATATTATTAAATTATATGGTATATATCTATTATTCGGATATAGATAATTGAAACTTAAAATCATAATTGTATCTGTATCTGCATGGATATTCAATATTAGATATCAGTATTTACTTTTCAAATATGAATCCAGATGCGGACGGATAATATCCTATCCGTTTGCACCCCTAGATAATATAGATTGCGCTAATAATCTCACATTGTCAAGCAATTAATCTCCCTCTTTAATAAAATAAACAAAAATACATTTTAAGTTTTATAATTATTTATTAATTGAACATATTGAAATCAATTACTAACGTGCAAGAAGTTCACAAAATCAACTGTTGAATGGGGAGAATGAAGCTTCTTCTTTATTCAAAGTCTGAAAATTGTGATGAGTTATTTGTGGTTGTTTGCTAATATTTTATAGCTAAGTGTCGTCTACATGGGCGAAGTCAGACTTTAGAACTATAAAGTTATTTGATGAGAATGAAGTCAATTTACAATATCTATGACATTTTATTCTAAATTATATAAGATGAGGAGGGATCAAGTTACAACAAATTTGAGTTACAACAAAGTTACAACAACCATTTTTTTTCATTTTCAAAGTCCAAATTGTCGATCCAAACCGTTCAACATGATTATCTAAATAAAATGTGCTTGCAGATCAAATTTTACATTTTTTTGAATTTTTTTACTATTTATTAAAATGGGTACAAAATTCAATGGTCTGAAAATGACTATTTTTTGTAAAATACTTAATAAATAGATAATTTATATTTATGGAGATCAATTGACAACCCATTTATTTGTTCTTAGATCCGCCCTGTTCGTGTGACTGCTCGCGACTCTCAACTGGATAAGTTTGTGATTTTACATTGTATTATAATTATCATTTAAGATGCTTCAGAAAATAAAGACGAACACTATGCTCACTGGGTTCGACGAAAAAAGATTGTCGAACTACTATTTTGATGGGTTACCAACCATATATTTTATATTTTTTTGGTCCTAACAATATATAGAATAATTATTTTAGTACCCGCACTTCCATAATTGTAAGGTTGCGGACCCCACAACTACCAATCTAACTAACAATGTTATAGGACCTTCCATTTTGAATTTCAAATGTTCCTTTCTCTTTATTTTTTTCTTTTCCGAAGGCTTCGGCGATTTGGAGGCAATTTTAGGTTGATTTGGAGGCGATTTTGAGACGATTTGGAGGTGATTTTTGAGGCAATTTTGAAACTGAAAGCGATTTCGTGTGGTTCTCACAAATTTAATCGGTGATTTTGAAATGTGATCAGCTAGATTAATATTGTTTCTTTTCGATTTTATTTTTGTTCTGGTGAATTAATAATGATATATCGTTTCGTTTCTATTTCATATACACAATCGTGTTTCAGTGTTGCTGGATTTTGAGATGTTTGTGACAATTTGATTTGCGAAGATGATGTAATTGTCTATTATGTGTTTAGATATAAATACTTGGTAGTTCAGATATAAATACTTGATAGTTTAGATATAAATACTTGATGTGTTCAGATATAAATACTTGGTAGTTTAGATATAAATACTTGATAGTTCAGATATAAATACTTGGTTGTTCAGAAATAAATACTTGATGTGTTCAGATATAAATACTTGGTAGTTCAGATATAAACACTTGATGTGTTCAGAAATAAATACTTGATGTGTTCAGATATAAATACTTGGTAGTTCAGATATAAATACTTGATGTGTTCAGATATAAATACTTAATGTGTTCAAATATAAATACTTGATCTGTTCAGATACAAAATCCATTTTAATAAAGTGGCAGTTACAATTTAAAGTTAAAAAAATTAATAACAACCAATTATTAAAAGGAAATTACGTTATATGGTTTAAATTATTTATTTAAAAAATATATAATAAACTTCCGATTGACTGATTATTATATATGAATTCATATAAACCATAGAGAATACTAACATATTACAATTAGTGCAACATGTATACATATTGCCTTTTGTACACATGCAATCCCATGTGATCTATAATAACATATACTCCTCAAGATCCAATACAATGTTTGTATAAAAGTTATGTCCTTACCACTTAGTAACCATGCGATCAAGGTTTGGCCCAAGTTTCGTGAAGTTGGGCTCATGTTGCCAAAACTCTTGGTTATGATCTAGTTTGGACCAAAATTTCATACAAACTAGTTGTATTAGATCTAACATATAAAAAAGAGAGTGCCCATGTGATCCATGACATGATGCCTCTTGGTTAAAGGTCTCCAACATTTCAACTCCAATACTTTTTTAAGATTCTTATTCATCCAATGTAATATAGATATAAATACTTTAGTTCGTAAGTATAAATACCACACCCTTATAGTTATAAATACTTTATTTCGTAAGTATAAATACCACAAGAATAGAGATATAAATATTACCCGCACATAAACTAAGTCAATATTTTTTTGTCAATATTTTTTGTTGACAATTTTAGTGGTCCCCACATGTCGTTTATTACCCACACAGAAGCTAAGTCAACGTTTTTTGTTGACAATTTTAGTAGTCCCCACATGCTGTTTGATTGGTCCCCAAATGCGGGTACGAAGCGAGAATTTTTCAAGAAAAGGTGCGGGTACGGTTATTTAAGGAAAATTCATATATCATATATGTAGTTCATTGTATAGATATAAATACTTGTCTTGTATAGATATAAATACTTCACAATGCTACTATTAATACTTGTAAAACAAAATTACAGTTTTGGAATGGTTGTGTGGTCCCCTAATACTGGTACGACGCGAGAATTTTTCAAAAAAAGGTGCGGGTACGATTATTTAAGAAAAATTCATATATCATATATGTATTCATTGTATTGATATAAATACTTGTCTTGTATAGATATAAATACTTCACAATGTTACTATTAATACTTATAAAATAAAATTACAGTTTTGGAACGGTTGCGGTCCTCACAAACAGTTATGGCAATTTAGGTACGGGTACAGTGCAGATACTCAACTGCGGGTACTCAATTATGGTCCATATGATCATACCCGTTAGAACAACAGGTGCATCAACTTATTCCATGCAAGTCCAAAATGACCCCAAGTGAGGCATACCCTTTGTTGCCGTTTTAAATGAAATGAAGAACCTCACAAAAGAAAAAGAAAAATCCATTGCTCCAGCTTCTGTGTTAATATGGGTTCTATGTATGATGTTCAAAGTCTCTCAAGTGATTAGCAAGCCTTTGTTATATGGCCCAGTCAGCCCATTTCAGAGTAATACCTGAGCTTGTCTAGTTGCCTTCAAAAATCATATCAAGTACTAGGCCTACTATTTATAATTTGATCAAGCTTGTAATTGGGCCTCCAGTACTTTTGCTAACAGAACACCAAAATATTCGAAATTTCTTGGCCCAAATAAAATTATAGGCAAGTTATGGGAAAAAAAAAATTATCAATATTAACAATTAAATTATAATGGCAATGATGGTGACGATGAAGGCAATATATTTGGATGTCATTTTGCACCAGAAGTATTTTTTTGAAAATGCTATCCATAATGTAATAGTTTACTTTATTTTTCCCCTTTTCTGACTATTGTACATGTAAAATCCACATCTAATTCAGGATCCACACCACAGCACAAAAAGACATGAAAGAAAAATAAAAAGTTGATTCATCAATCAATTTGACTACACAATTGATGCTTGGCATGTGGCTCAAGCCCGGGCCTACTTGGTACCCAAAATCAAAAAGACCTCTCAACCCAATTTGCCAAGGAAATTAAGCTTTACCAGATAAATTGATCTTGATTAGGTAGGTATACACACGTTTCGAAAGTCTAATAAAAGGAAAATTCCAGTGGCACATGTCCCA
Organism: Carex parvula; assembly: GCA_025461045.1. NCBI lineage: Eukaryota > Viridiplantae > Streptophyta > Magnoliopsida > Poales > Cyperaceae > Carex > Carex parvula. Next base: position 216,545 of record JAJGRW010000113.1, on the reverse strand, counting down.
CTAGTGATATGTTCTCGAGTATTTCTTTTATTTATTTTTCCTTTGCGTTCTTTTATTTTTTTTCTTTTCTTTCAGATGCCACGTTTCCACTTGCTACACGATCCGGTTTGCTGTCTTCGGGCTTATATAGATGCCATTGGTAGAACGGTTGAAACAAATTACATTTGGGGGTAATAATTTCGTTTTCACCTAGATAATTTTGGTAAAGATATTTATGGTGTTGTTTTGGTTACATATACGGATTATATATTTTTTTTTTATTTTATTATCAGTTTACTGCGATAAGTTAAAACAACATTGCGAATATCTTTATCTAATAATTTGAAGTTTGGATATTACATATATTTGTACCGTTCACAAAGTGCAATTTCATATGTTTCCCCAGAAAATTTTAAATTTTGTCCAAATTAAAATGCGATATCAAATACAAAAGCGTTAAATTTTCACCGGAATGCTATTAGTTAAACTAGAACAATTTGCATACATATTTTTTTCTTGGATGTAGTAAGCTTATGTAACAATATTATAGATTTATCCCTAACAAGTACCCAAGTGTTGTTTATTAAGAAAAAATAAGATTTTCATCCTCAGTATAAGTAATTTAATTTCTTTTTAACAATATATATTCTAGAATTTTTTTCTTCTCGACATCATCTTCCTTTTTCCAAGCCTCGAGATTCTGGAAGGTAGTATGTGTTTTCAAATGAAATACTGAGAGAAATATAGATGAATCATCTTGACCTAATTGAGGGAAAAAAAATATTAATTAAAAGGAAATTGGAAAAATCTCTGTTATTTGGTTGGGTTCACACAAAATTAAGGATAATTACTGTTTGACAATATAGAAGACATGCTCAACACATTGACATTTGTAACCAATTGTAGTCAACATTTTTCCACCAAGCAACCAATTGCAACTTTTGTATATCTTGGGTATTCCAAAATGCTTGTGTGCAGCTATTTACATAAGTATTGCCGACATTTTTATTAATATCCAAAGTTAATTACAAATTGATAATTATAATCACGATTCCCGACTTTTGCCGAAAATGTCCAAACTGGCCATAAAATGACCGGTTTTTTCTTTTTTTTTAGAGACACTATGAAGAGCAAGATAATGAAATCTAACACTGAAATTCGAAATGTTTAAATTATTTGTTAGATTATTTTTTTATTTATAATTAGCATATTTATACTAAAATACGCTAAATTACTTGAAATTACGTTGAATTACACTATATTAAGTTAAATTACGCTAAAATACGATAAATTACGTTAAATTACACTAAATTATTTGTTAGATTACTTCTTTTGATTTATAACATATGATCAATATAACATATAGCCAATAAGGTAACATATAACATATGATGAATCTTAGTACTTTTCAAAAATAGAATATGCAACCCATGTGATCAATATAACATATAGCATTCAATAAGATCCAATACAATATTTGCATCAAAATTATGTCCTTACCACTTAATAATCATGTGATCAAGTTTTGGCCCAAATTTTACAATGGCTCTGATACCAAATGATAGAAATTTAACAAAATCATAACATGTTTTGCAATTAGAACACAAGCAATTCAGAATCCTTAAATCTAAAATAAGATAGCTAACTGAATTTAAAACTTACAGTTTTGGAGTGACGACATCATTAAGAGGAAGCGTAAATACTGATCATCAACGGTTTTCTCAGACGTGATGATGGAGACCTTAGGTTAATTATAAATCAAAAGAAATAATCTAACAAAAAATTTAAACAAAAAAATTCGAATTTTTAGTGTTAGATTTCATTAGCTTTTCGGTAAAAATCGGAATCTATAATAATTAATTTGTAATTAACTTTGGATATTAATAAAAATGTCGGTAAGTATTGTTGTTGTGAGGTCAATAAGTTTTGGGTATTGGGTCATTTGCAACAGTACCAGAATATCTTGTCATTTCACTTCTAACCTATTCATGATACATACTTTGAAAATTAATAAAATAAATCATATATATATCTCAGAACTATCTTCCAACCGGCCCTTGAAAGCACTGAGCGCCATCTTTTATTTTATTTTTTAAATGAATTAATTATCAACGCAGAATGGTTGCCTCATGACAGAAGCACGGAGCCACGGATGGTCTAAAACAACTGCCTAATTTTTAATAAGTTTAAAAGTCACGATCAGATTTTATCGTGACCGTGAATTGGATTGATGCGCTAGTTAGATGCTGGAAAAATTGAATGGGGACCGACCAGCGCCAAGTTGGAATTGACATGATACGAGTATGACCAATTGGTGCTTCCTTTGTTGCTTTGCATCCAGGGATTGATTCACATGTCGACATTTTGTGTTGGTTTCTTTGCTTTTTGGCTAAGTACTCTCCTTGCCCTTTTAGTTTAAGGCAACCACCCAAATGGGAGACAATTTCATCGACTCACTTTATTCAAACGCACCTTATAATTTATAATTAATAACAGTACTATGACTCTATGAGATAGATTTATGTGGGTTGTGACTTGTGAGTTGTGACCCCACCAATAAAAGGTTATCTTTCATAATTTTTATTAATTTATTAATCAGACCCACCATGCTAGCTACTTTTTTTATTCTTAGGGTTATCTCGCACATTGGCCAAGGTACTACGATTTATTTAACACAAAATGGGAAGAATATAATACTAAGAGTACAATGCAGAATTTTTCTATTTTGGAAATGAGAAACGAATCATTCTTATCTATTTTGTACTTTTTATTTATTAAATTTATTTTGTACTTGAAAAGTTTTATTTCTCAAAAATTTTATTTGTTTCATTTTTTTATTGCAAGTTTTCAACCGCACAAAAACTTATATTCAGTCTAGTTTTTGTTGGTTTTACATTCAGATTTCCACTTTGGAAACATATATCATCACTATTTTAGCTTGTAGGGTTCACGAGAAAGCATATATAGTCTTTCAAATATTTTGTTTTTCAGAATGCAATTTTCGTAAATAATCATCATAACTATTTAGTTGTTGATCATTTAAGGCCAGGAGGAGATATTTATCCAGTTCTTTTTTAATAAATAAATTAAAAAATATGTTAGTGTTTACAATAAGTATATAATTATATAATATTATTTTAAAATTTTTGCTCCGCTCTATTCTATTTTCTGGCTCCACCCTGCAATCTAAATGCGGGATTTTTTATATCTCGCTAACTCATTATGAAAAAATGATATTATGCCTTGTGGCTGCCAGGAAATAAAATTCTTTGAGTTGGTTGTCCTGTCACTCATATTACATGTAAATCAATTTATTCAATTGTCATGCTAAGGTCAGAGTTCAAGCTCAGATCAAAATGAAATAAACATGACTAATTAATTATACCTCAAATCTGACACAGTAAACTTCAACAGCATGAATAGAAAACTTGGAAAAAAAAAAAAGAACAAAGAAATTGACATAGACATTACAAACACCTTAAGCAAGAAGGCATATTTAAAGTGCAGAAATCTACTAGTCAAGATGCAATTTGGATGGAAATGGGAAAGGGCAAAGGAATCCAGTTGAAATGTCCCTAAGTGATGCCTTGGATAAGAAAAATGATAAACACAAAAGGCCAACAAAAAGATGAAAAAATAAAATTGATGAAGACTAGAGATAAATAATTAATTGTCCTTGCCAACTTTAGGTACGTGTTAGGAGGGCTGATGACATTTGTTTAACACTAACAGGTGAACAGATTTTAATGATAGAATAAATGATCTCATATATGATTTTGTATAGTACGTGGTGATTAGGGCTGACCAACTACTTAAAAAATTTGTGTTAGGGTATTATTTTTCATTTTAACTTTTTAAGTAGATATATGTGATTAAAACAATTAATTACAGAGAGTAAGTTCTCTAAGAAGAATAAACATGAAAAGAAAAGGCTCAAGGTGACCTTGCATTTAGGGCTATAAGAACATGTTATAAAATAATATTATTTATATCATATTGTTACCTGTTAAGATTAATCTTATCTGTATCATATTCTTCTTCGCTTAAGTTGAGGAGGTATGGACATGAAATAGATGGATAACGACAATTATGAAATAAAAATATATGAAGAATATGTAAACATTAATTTATTATGATTGAATGACAACTAGTTGAAGAAATAAATTACAACAAGTACATCAATACATCATATCATAACTTGTGACAATTCTGTAACATCTTGGATCTGTCCAATCAACTTACAAATTTATTTTAATTACTGATTAAGTAATATAAATGTATCTGACCGTCAACAGAAATATATTATATGATTCAATAGATAAATTACTACAAAATTAGTATATAAGATCATTATATCTATAATCATCATGTAGATAGTAACTGATATAAAATCACTCTTACCCCATAATGCATCTCGTTCTTTCAGTTGTATAAAATATGTATCATATTATGTTATATTAACTTTTGCAATTACTTTACAAGTGAATAGAGATGGAATAATATATAGACAAGATCACAAGAATGAGCTGCAATTTTCATACGACTTTTCGATATTATGTTATGAATTAAAAATGATATGAGTGCATCAGCAATGAATTCAATGTGGAAAATAATAAATAACTAAATAATTAAGCCATGCTCCCGCCACAAAGTTTTCTGAAATTACGTTAAATATGATCAATTTAATTTTTTTGTAATATTATAAATTTATAATATGCAGGTTCTCAAGAAAACATTGATGAAATTTATAATATGCAGTCTCTTCTTCTTTAATTCTTCCCTAGAAATGGATTCTGACTCCTCAGGATATCTCGATTTCACTTCGATTTCAAACCAGCATGCATGCTTGTGTTGAGGGCAAAGATGTCTGATGGCTCAATAAATCTCCATGTGAGCATGAAGAACTGGCAGCCTAATACAAACACGTAATAGTTCTTTGTATATGTTTTTTCTTGCTTACTTACGTGACAAGGGGTCTAATAGTAATAGTTTGTATTAGCAAGGGCTGATGAGTATACTAATATAAGCTGCTAGGTGTACTGTTGTGCATTGATACGCAAGTATTTTACATTCCTGGGTTTCGTTTCAATCTATTATATATTGAGATGGCTGTGGTTACACGAAGTAGGAGCTCTAGCTTCTTCTCTACATAAGAAACCTAAAGCTTTGATCAAATTAATTAATCTTCTCTACACACTCAAAGTCAAGTTCCGTTTCGCTTGGTCCGTCTTATTAGCAAAATGCACCAACATTGTAGGCCTTGCGCCAAAGGAAGAAAATGATTCGAAAATCTTCAGATTCCATACTTATAAAATTGAGAGAAAATGATTCGAAAATCTCCAGATTCCATACTTATAAAATTGAGAAATTTTTTAGATAGGACATATCTAGGTTCTTAAAAAATATGGATTAGACATTCTAAAGAATCTTATAGATTTTGACAATATAGATAATCGAATCTCAATCATTTATCACAAACACAGATAAGAATTCAATTGTGATTTTCAAGAGTCTATTATTGTTTTTGTTTTTTATAGCCTGAACACGTACCAGTTTATATATTTCTGTATATACATATTGGTACCCGTATAATAGTTATTTTGTAATATTAAACTTTAAATTTAGTGATAATCTACGGACATTTTAATCATAAAAAATTAAGAACGTTTCATCTTGATCTACCTGACTAAATACGGTACATTTTTTATATATTTCTTATAATGGAGTTGATTGAGACCGTTGCTTTCATTTGCAGCAACTAGGTGATACAGATCTCGTAATTTAAGAAATACATAATTAGTACGAAAGCGCACTATAGGAAGGAATAAACAATTTCATTAAATTGGGATTGGCTAAAGAGTTTAGATATTGAGTAATGTGAACGATGCATGCACGCATCATCACTGTGCTTACACTTTCAAAGAAGAATAATTGAATAATTTGTACTTATGGTTATGGACGTGGCAAAGTAATCAGAGCTATGACATAAAATAACATAATAAAACTAAAATTTATATCATGTACCTAAATAAATGACAAATAAAATATTTTTTTTACAATAAGTTTTGAATTACAAAATATATATCTTACAATTAAATATCCGTATTTTGAAAATATATGAATACGGATACATCCGTGACCAGTCAATGATAATTCAAATATTAAATATTCACATCTTACCTGTTTTAATCCATATCGGTATGGGTGTCAATGGGTACGGTATGGGTCGGGTGGAGACATACCCATACCCTACCCCTACCCATTAAAAATTTACCTTACCCTACTCTAATCTTACCCGTTAATATTATGGGGTAACGAAATGGTAGCGGGTGAATAACGGATAATACTAATATAATAATTAATTTTATTATATTTTACGAATAAAATATCAAAATTATGTTTTACAAATTATATTTTACTCATTTAAATTGTTTTTTCACTAATTATAATTTTTATTGCAAAATTTGAAATTAATTTGAAAACAAAATTGAGTGATAGCCACAGTGAAAATTAAAGTGAAAATGTTACTATGTGAGTCAGATTCTTACAGAATTTACATTCCATTCTTACGATTGAGTAAAAAAGCAAGAAAACGAAGAAGAAGAAAAAAATATATCAAAGATACAAACCTGATGTGCTGAAATAGAAAAACGTAATTTAAAATATTGAAATAGAAAAGTAAATATAGATGCACTGAAAGTTAAATTGAATATAAATAATTTTTTATTTTATCAAATAATTGACACCCCTGCATATCGGCAAGTCCTTTCAAATGACACTCCTGATTTGTGATTTCTTCTCCATCAGACAGTCCTTTCAAATTAAAAATCCCACTTGTTCACATCGGAAACCTGATAGAAATTAAACAAAAACAGTGCCTAGATAGTACATCCTAGATACTAAATGTCGCATCAATTCCTAGAAAAAAATGAACAAACAGTGAGCAAAAATGAAAAGAACCACTGACGTATTAGACCTTCTCTGGGTAAATGGGCCCGGCGACAAATTACCACATCTCTGTACGGACTTACACGAGCAAGAAATGAATATGAAGAAGAGAACATGGCAAAGCAAAATAATGCTGGGACCCACCTCCCATTTTTATTTCGTGGGCCCACTGTATCTACCAGATCCAGTACCCGGAAACAAAACCTATTTGTCTTGACCCGAATAACCACCAACGCAGTCAGTGCCAATTATGTGTGTATGTTAAGCGAGTAAAATTCTGGTAATACCCATATTACATAGCGTCAATTATTATGAATTCATATTTCCGTTTTTAAAATTTAAATAATTAATCTAAACTGTTTAATATGATATTCATATAAAAATTTACTTATAAATCAAATTTTATATTTTTTTAAATGGTATAAAAACATTTGATTTAAAAATTCTGGACCATTTGAAACTAGTATTTCTTTAAATATCTAAATATCTAAATAATAGTAAAAGAAAATCTAAAATGGTTAGTATTGGGTCTCCAATTATATTTTCATACGAAGATCATATTTAACAGTTCGGATCGTCTAATTGAACTTCGAAAATAAAGATATGAATCCATAGCACGAATCTATCCGCAGTATCCATATTACCATAGCTTCACTCGTGTTAAATAACAGGTGACAATTTGTGAGCTTCAGAACTATACACATATAAATTTTAGATATAGTTGTGTATCTATTAATTTAAATCGAAAAAAATATTCAGAGATTTTACAAAAATGCAGATAATATATTTGGAAGTTTATTCTCGTATCCAAATTTAACAAAATTACAGAAATATTAAATTTAATATTATGCTTCAGGATCAAATTAAAAGTTGTTGGGCAACCATGCCTGATAACACATTGCAAAATATAAAAAAAAGTCTACATAAAAGTTAATGCTTCAGAGAAAGAATAGGATATGTATAGTGCTCGTTTAGCTGTCTCGCAAACAATATTCATTTCTTCATAGAAAATAGCATAAAGGGGATATCATTGCAATCTCCTCTATTCCATGTCAAACATCTATTAATTATATTTTCGTTTTTATAACTGAATGATGTCCGGCATGAAATAGAAGGATACCTTTACATTTTTTATATATCAATCAGTCTTTTTTTTAATGAGTGGTATCATTTGATAATATATTATTTTGACAATATTAATAATTTAAACAATAAAGTATGTTTTGGAATGCTTGTGCGCTCTCCAGTATTTGAGGCCGCACCGGTGTTCTGCGGCTGTGGTACCATGTGGGACTAGGATGGGAGTGGCTTCACCCGAGCAAATATTAGTTTTCTATTTGAAAATACTCTGATTTTGTAGTTTTTTAGTTTTTTTTTTTTTTGAGAAAATAATAACTTATAAATTTTGGAGAAAGATGGAAGGTCATATGTCTCACCTATCCAATGCTACCTTTAAATGAATCAGTTTTGCATTTTTTACTATTTCCAATTTTTATGTTCTCAGTGTTTATACTCATGAGGCCAACAATTTTTACGCAAATAATTGTCTTTCCAATCAAATCTCCCCATCTTCGCATTATAAATATATGTGGAGACCACTCAAACTAAATAGGGGGACCATACACGTTTATAAAAATATTAATATTGTCATCACTATCTGGAGGAACCGCAAAACTTGATATGTTTTTATATATGGCGCTGAATGATGTCTGAAAATATTAATATCAAGTATCGCAAGTATTTATATGTATATATATTGTACAAAGTTTAATCTTCATGTGTTCGATCATATCAACTTACACATTAAGTATTACTATCTTATTTTTAAAGTATTATCGCAAGTATTTATATTATGCACTCGAAGTATTTATTCCAATGAGGGTAACTATTTTTGTTAGAGGAAGATTGACGCGGGACGATTGGAAAAAGTTGATGCGGGGATACAGGGTCACCACTACTTCATTACAGGACGCGGAGACCATTGGAGGATTGAAAAATAGATGATCATAACAAGTTACGCATCAAAGTATTAATATCTTAACTTTCAAATATTTATACCTATGAAGGTTGACGCAGGCATGCGTGTGGGGCTGAAAAAAAATCATATAATTAGTGAGGACTATAGTACAACCATCCTCTATTATTGTTGCGAGGACAAAGAGAGAACTAGAGTGGGGAGATTCATACATTTTTTTTTTCAGTTTTTTTCTATTACAAAATTATTAACGGGTGAAACTAATTTTTTTTTTTGGATGTCAATTTGGATATCAGTTTCAGATCGAGTCGGATTTGTCGTCGAAATACTTGACTTGTTATTTGGAACGAAATAAGTTTAATATTATCTATATATCTCTATATTTATCGTCAATCGTTTATGTCGAACTTTTTTTACTTTATTAATAGTTTTTATGTTCATATAGTCAACATTATCATGTAAACTATTATAATGCCAGTTTACTGCTCATTATATTTGTATGCATTTTTAATTAGAAATTGGTCTATATAAGATGAATAACAATTTTATTGACCTTAAAATAATAAGTTTTAAATTTGCAATTGCCACTGGTTGATAAATAATAATGTGTTGCGTCTGATATTACTAGAAAATTACTTTCTTGATTCTTGTAAGTGTGTACGAGAAAATATATTCTCCAAAAATAATATGTATTCTAAAAATCTGCATATTCTACGAGCAAACTAAAATTTACTGAACGTTGGATGATAATTATTAACAATTCACTTGACTAAATTTGTCGTGTCACTAGCTAGTAAGGATTTTAATTATTTGATATGGATCAACAATTTAAATTCAGCGTATAAAAATAAAATAAATTCCCTATTGCACAATCGATTACTTATTTTCAGTGGTTATTAATATTTTCCCAAATATAAAATATTATGATATGAGACACTGTCCATAAATGAGGAAAACAACATTAAATTATACTTGGAAATAAGATATTTATTGATGGTTGTTTGAGGGATTTTTTTAAAAAACATAATTAAAAAAATATTTTATCAAACTAACATGATTATTTTTTTTTTTACAAAAACCATAAGAACCGAATTGCCAATTCGGTCCGCTTGGTTTTTTTTGTGGGACAGAATTGGCAATTCGGTCCCTCTTGATTTCACAAATTTTCAGAAAGGTAGCCACAGAAATTCGGAAAAGACTCTGGACCGAATTGGCAATTCAATTCCAACTTTTTTTTTTATTTTAGGGTTTGCTTAATAAATAACATTATTGTAAATTTAGTTAAGAAAACAACATTAACAAAGATGTGTAATTCTTACTCGCTAGGATTGTGCCAAAAAAATTGAAAATGAAATTGAGTAAATCAAATTTCATCTAATATCCTCTATGAGAGATTAAAAAAAGTGATCCGGTTAAAAGATATATTAATTGTCTTTCGATTTCCAATTCAATTTGACCTACATCTGGATTTTAGCAGAAGTTGATTGATAAATTTTGTTGGTCTTAAAATAATAAATTCGGAAAATATTGTTTTACATTTTAAATTTACATTACAGTACGGTAAATTAATTATAAGTGTTAATTGATTTAGTTTTACTTACTTCGTCATATAATAAGTGGAAAATACTTAGTCTAGCTAGCTCAATTAAGGTATCTTAAAACTTATTTAAACATTATGCATGTTAATTATAAACATAGTATTTAAATGTCAAGCTATTTCTAATAATGTAAGGGCTTGAGTGCATATTAATTAATTATTAGATAAGAAGAAAGAAAAACAATATATAGATGTAAATTTCTCTTAATGAAACCATGCTCATAGACAAGACACGTGCAACTACCTTGATCACTAATTTTAGTACCACCAACCCATTTTCATTTTCGTTGGCCGCTTAAGTGAGAAATTCAAGTTGGGACCGAATTGCCAATTCGTTCTGGACTAAAAAAACTCTGGACCGAACTGGCAATTCGATTCCTAGCCATTACACAAACGGCAACACAGTTTTCTGTGGGACTGTGAAATCACAGGGACCGAATTGCCAATTTGGTTCAAAAAAGAAAGAACCAAGCGGACCGAATTGACAATTCAGTTCTTATGATTTTTGTAAAAAAAAAATATTCAAGTTGGTTCGGTAAAAATATGTTTTTTAATTATGTTTTTAAAAGAAAATCCTTGTTTGAGCATTCAGTTTTCTCGGTCAAAACTGATGTTGCAAACAATCACAACTATTTTTAAATCATTTTTCTGTAATAGTCAAAAATGTTTTTAACAATTCCGTACATGTGTAACCCTCTTGAGTCATGACCTTTGAGTATTGACAGGAAAACCAAGAACTTGAACATAAAGATTAATAATTTTGTTTCCGTGGTGTATCCCTCCATGTTCTCCAAGCATTAAAAAAAGATAGATCATGACACTTGATCTTAGCCAAAAAATGTTAACACAAATGACCAATGAACTACTTATCAATATCTGTACCAATCAACTACCCTGACAAACACACCAAAATTAAAAAAAAAAATGTGAGTTAAATAAGGACAAATTAAGACCTAATCTTTCCCATTGAAAAGCAACGAGACTTTCTATTCAATAAATAATCAATAGTTGCGTGTCATTTTTGATCGGAAAATGGACATCCACATGGTACCAAATTGTCAGATCAGGGATAAAAATATAATTGTCAGATCAGGATATATAAAATAAATTAGAACTGTTTGTCAAGACGTAGAATATAAAATAGATTACAAGTAGTGCTTAACAATAAGCTAAGGAATTATATAATATTGTTATATAATTCCTCAGGTATTATCTAAATATGCCTGCTGTGGTTGAGTGGGGAGGCGGTATTTCTTATCTTTTCAAAATTCAATATAAAAGTTCACATAAAATCGCTTCAAAGTACCAATAAAATTTATATATAATATTTAATTATTACAAAATAGAGTTTACTTTAATACACCAATTACTTTTAATCGGAAGATTTTTTTAAATTGCTTAAATTTCAAGTCTCTCCTCTTAGCACTCATTTTTTCTAAATCAACAGAAACCCTTGCTTACATAACAAGACCTCATTTATTGGGGGGGGGGGGTGGGGGGAGACTTACCTGGCCCATGATCTGCTTAATGGTTTATACTAGTCAGTGACCAATAATACACACACACACATACACAACACTATACATATATTTGACAAAAACAACGGCATGACAGCCATGTGAGTCAAATAGATCTAACTATTAATGAGATGCCATAATGCTAGATCTATCATTTATGCAGTACCGCACTCAACATTTGATGTACGATCTATCCTAATTTATGGTGTCATCAATTGTCATTCATTCGCTATTTCATTACATACTATCTATGTATAATTAGGTTT
>JAJGRW010000113.1:33064-198374 GCA_025461045.1 Carex parvula | reverse complement strand
TCAAAATTTAACCCAAATTAAAACAGGAGGCAAAAAAAGTTCCAAAGGGGGACAAACTCGGTCCGGACCTATATCTTTCTATAAAAATTCAAAATCCAGAAAAGCAGCTGCCCCCTCCAGATACATGTGGATCCAACGAATTCAATTCAAGTCGCATTAAGTAGCTTGCATCAGTCAAAGTTGAATTGAAATAACCTGTGAGACATCTTTGGCGATGATGGGCCTTCGATGGTCGTGGGAGCGGGATTCACGGAAACACCTTTGCAAGAAATTCTCAACCGTCTAAGAGAAGTACACGAAGAAGAAACCCTAGATCATACAGGTCAGAGCCGAATCTCTCACAATCCATCCCCGTTCTTAACTCGATCCTCACCTCGGCCTGCCATCCTGCAGGGCGAATCCAACTCAGCCCAACTCTCCATACGGCACTCATCTCCCGAGATAGGACGTATCAACCACCGTGGGGGCCACGCCTAGCTCGAACATACAGAATTAGATGGCTCTTCCAACACCATCAATCCCGCTCCCACAGGGTGACGACCCCGCCAGGATACAATCACACCCAACTCCTTTGGTCACCCCGCCTACGGGAAACCCCTCCCAAAATCAGCCTCATTGGGGCGAGGCCTAGACAGCTCGATGATACGACCCCCATTGTTCCCCAACCTGCACAGTCTCGCCACACAGGCCCCGACACCGCTAATCGACCTTCGCTCACCGGAGGGAACACAACTCGGCCACTCTACGTCGAGCACAACCCGTTAACTGGTACTTATCAGTTACCATACATACCTTATTACACTCCAGCAAACGCCGTATTACCACTACGGCACGATCCCTTATACGCCCTACACACTCGACGGGTCCCCCGTACCCTTGTATGCGACACCATCCGGACATTGGGCCCGGGAGGCGTTAACGGGATAATACCCCATGACATTGTCCAACACCGCAAATCCACAGCCAAAGTGCCACTGGCGACCAGCAAATCAGACTGTACCTCCCACTGCACCTGTACCACGACCTTTGTCCGCAAACCGAGTACACAGTCGGCCGGCAAATATCTCCCCTAAGGAATTTGAGACCCCTCAATTCGTGCAGGTCCGAACTGGTGAGGGAGACAGCACAACACCTACCCCACCAGAACAACAGGTCCAGTCCGAACGCAGGGACCATAATTCTCTGCCAACAGGGGTCCATCCCGATGAAGGAAGACGGCCGGAAGGGCAAGACGAGAATAGGGGACCTGATCCCGAGAGAGAGCCCAATGCCGGAGGTCCCATAGTTCACCACAATAACGAGCGAGATGTTAGTAAGTAATAATCTAGAAGTCAATAATACGATAATTTAATTATATAAAGCTTTGTTCATGAATTGAATGATTAAATGTCATTTTGTTTCCTTGAGTATTATTGAATTTATGAATCATTTCGAGTTAATGACTGGAATTGTGAAACTTCATAATATAGATGATAATACTCTAAAAGGTCACTGACCGAGGTAATTAGCAGGAACACTAATTATCGCTACAAGGTTAGTATGTGGATTAAAAGATGGTCAAGTTTTACAGACCATAGACACTAGAGTTGTCATTTTAATCACATAGATCCATGTTCTAGGAACATGGTATTTGACAGACCCCGAATGAAACATTATACGGAATTGTGTTCGTGTCATTAATGCTTTCATTCAGTGTTAAGTTCTACAGTATGAGGTATTCATCTTTCCTAACTAAGAGATGTGTATGTGTGATTGTTACCTAACGCTATCTGTAAAAAGTAGCTATAACGGTAGCTCTTCGGTATACATAACTTAGCTGAGGTAGTGATGGTCTACCAAAAGTACTATTGTCCCTCGTATTTATTATACGAGTTATAGTGTCACTGGGCCCCTTGATAGAGTAAGAATATCTGCTAGCAGTATGAATACAAGAGTAATCATATTTGATAATCTGCTCAAGATCAAGAAAAGATTAATTTACAAGGATGACACAAACCTACCTTGAAATTAATCTGACAGCTATGAGACAAAAGAATTAAACACAAGTAAAATAGTTTACTGGATCGTGATATTGTACTGTACATCATCATCTGTGTAATTGGATGGTCATGATGCGTTTTGCCAGATGCCTCTCATGATTATAGAAGTTAAAACGGTTTTAATTCTATTTACCAACATAACACAGATCCTATCGGGTCACACCAATAGGAGTTAATCGGAGAATCTTATTGATTGATTATAAATTGATTATGATCAATAATAAGATGGTTTATAATTAATTATACTTGATATAATTATATTATAAATGTCATGTAAAATGACAAGCAAAAACATTGGTTAATTTATAAACGTGTATGACACGTTGTATAAAAGTTAACCGGTTAGTTTATAAACGTGCAGGACACGTTGTATAAATTACCGAAATCAACAACCGCAAGAAATATAATTATTCAGAATAATTATACGGATATTAATTGTGTTCGGAGCGAGGGCATTCTGGTCTTTTCAGATTCGTCCTTATCCGCATGACATGTCATAAATCCTATCCACATAAGCACCTCTGCTGCAAGCAGCTTACAAGCACGTCCTTGTAAGCAGCTTGCAGCTAAGCACCTCTGCTGCAAGCACGTCCTTGTAAGCAGCTTGCAGCTAAGCACCTCTGCTGCAAGCAGCTTACAAGCACGTCCTTGTAAGCAGCTTGCAGCTAAGCACCTCCCTAACCCTATAAATAGAGGGGTAGGGGTAAGAGAATTAAAAAGTTGAAACAAGTTCGAAAAGTCTGAGTTCGATTCGAATTGGCTCGGTTATCGTTCTCTTTCTCGTTTTCTCTCCCAATAGTGTTGCGGTTTAAACGAAAGTTATACGTAACAGTTACGTATTATCTTTCGAGTTGTTGAATAGTGTTTACGGGATTTTGTGAATAGTGTTTTCTCCGAAAGTCGCGATATTTCTGTTTTGCCTTTTAGTAAAATCAGAATAACTGCCGGTCGGGAATTCTGCTATTTCGTCTTTTTCTCGTGAATAGTGTTTTTGCGTAAGACCGCGGTTTACAGTATTTCTGGCAAAAGAAATAAACCGCTCTCTGGTTAGTCCTGGTGGATAACCTATAGAGGCACCATATGTTTGGTGCTCCGAGAGAAGTCATTGCTCCGAAAGAAGACATTGCTCAGATCCGGTCTTCTCGCTCGGTCTGCATTCCAATTGTAATTTGGAAACAAGGTATAAATGTTATATAAATTTATTTACTTGGTAAATAGATTTAAGTTTTAGAAATCAATTACGGGAATAGATCTATAAACTGATTAAAAACAAGTAAATACGGTTTTACTACTTTAGGTCTATAAAGGATTAATCTGGTATGTAACTCTCGGTTATTATCCGACATACTACTTAATCTATGATCTGAATGAGTAAAGTTTTACTTACGGTTTTTTAATCTGAGAAACGGATTGAACAGGTATGTAACTCTCGGTAGATTATCCGACATACCACTTCAATCCTTTTGGCTTGAGTTAGAAGTAAAAATTTTATTTTACGGTCTTTCCGCAGCTTAAGCCTAATGGCTTTGGGTAGCCTCAAAACCCAACAGTGGTATCAGAGCACAAGGCTTTCCCGTTGAATTGATTTTCTAAAAGTTATAACTTACATAGCATATCAGTTTAATTCTTAGATTTGCAGCTTAGGTCCAAACCGAATAGAACTGGATTTTCTTGGTTCGGTTTTCCGACCGAGAAAGTTTTAAATTAGATTTAAAAGCTTTCTTTACATGTTCTTTTGAAATGTAAGTTTTTACATTTCTTGGATCGGTTTTCCGACCGAGAAAGGTAAAATAGGATTTTACGCTTTCTTTTCGAAAACTTTTGATTACGTTAAAGTTCATCGAAGAATGTGATGAAGCAATAAAGTATCCAAGTAAGAACTGTTGATCTCCACACGTAAAAGATAAGGTTATGTCAAGGGAAAGACTGGAAAAGGAACTTTCGTTTGGCTTTCCGACGTAACCTCTTCTTTTTACGTGTCCTGACAACTGGCCCAAAGGAAACTTTGTCACATTACTAAATTGCTTTACGTTTTCAAAGCATGGCAAAATGTTACTTTTTCGCTTTTTCGAAAACCTTCGGTTATGTAAAGTATATCTAAGAATGTGATGAAGCAATAAAGTACCTGAGTAAGAACTGTCATTTTCACACCGTAAAAGAGATGGTTCTGTCTAGGAAAGAAAGTACTTAAGTAGTCCTTGTGACTCTCTATCTTTCCTGGGAGCCCCTTTTACATGTCCTAATGGCTGGCCCAAAAGGAACTTTGTCACGTTACCAAATTGCTTTACGTACTGAAAAGAATAAACTGTGTTTTAAACATATAAACTGTTTATATGCTTATTACGGTATAAATAAAGAACAAAAGCATAGCTGCAAAATAAAGAATTGGAACTGATAGAAATATACCTGACTCGGTCACGTATATAAGTAAATAGGATTTACTGCTTTGATATGAAATGCCTAAATTAGATGTAACGCCTTGTCATAGCCGCATAACTATTCCTATATGATAGGATAGTTGCTATGGTCAGCAATAGAACTGACAGCTTACTAGTTAAGAAAATGCATAAATTAGATTTATCGCTTTCAAGGAACCGTGAAAGAATGTGATGTCAAAGAAAGGCTGGAGGTGGACACCCTCAGTTGGTCTTTCTGGCAGACAACTTTCACGTGTCCGTACAACGGTCTAAAGTCAGTTAAAAGAACTGACGGCTTACCAAGCTAAGCAAATGAAAAGGTTTTTAAAAGAAAGATATGAATGGGATTACATTCAGTATGCTTTCTCTCTGACTTCCTTCCCACGACTGCTTACTGAAGCATATGGAAGAGGTCTTTGAGGAAGATAGGAATGTGATCACATTCGGTAATTTTTCTAACAAAAGATGTATTTAGGAAAAATAGAAATGTAGTACCACATTCGGTATTGTTTCTTTCTGACTTCCTTCCCACGACTGCTTACTGAAGCATATGGAAGAGGTCTTTGAGGAAGATAGGAATGGGATCACATTCAGTATTTTTCTAACAAAACGACTTTCACATGTCCGTAATGCTGACCAAGGTCAACATTACGAACTAATAATTATATACGTAACTAGGTTACGTATATAAGTAAATTAGATTTACTACTTTCATATAAAACGAGTAGATTAGATTTATCGCTTTATAATGAAACCACAAAAGGAAAATCTACCTCTACAAGATAGACGGTAGCTATAGTCAGCTTTACAAACTGACTGCTTATAAGGCTAAGCATATGAAAGAAGGTTCTGTCAAAGAAAGGCAGACACGAACCTTTTGGTCGTCTTTTTGGCAAACCTCTTTTAAAGATTGCTTACAAACTTAAGCATAAATCACAAACCCATCTAATTAAGTAGTATGCCCTACCTACTCTATCCTCCTCACACCATTGTTCATTGGTTGATGGGTCCACTACTCAGTAGGCATCACCTTTTACCTTTGGTGGTCGAGGGATATGTCAGACATATCATGACCAAATAGAGTGAGGTTACTTATCGATGATTTCCAAAACAGTTTTGGGCTCGGGGCAGAGTTTCGGTTAAACATACGATGTTTAACGAAACCAAGAGTCATATAGAGATATGATTAGCAAAGAGTTGCTTACCTAAGATAACTATGACCATGATATGCATACACTGCCTTGGTTCTTAGTGAAAATAGGGATCTTGGTCCTACTGCAAAATGGGTATAGAACAAATTTGCAGTGGGAGGTTTTATCATTGTATAAAACATTACATGAACAAAGCTAAAAATCTTTACAAAGGTAGAACATGATTAAAGAAACGTCTTTCTTATTACGTTCCGTATTTTGACTATAGTTCAAAGACAAACATGAGAAGAGTAGAATATGTTCTGAATACACCGGTCCCTGACAGTCCTAAAAAGGCTGAGAGCAGCTCTATCAGTACTCACACGCTTCGTTTGACAAGCGATGCTGAGTAACTAGAAAAGCTTAGCTATTCGTTGAGCCACGAGTTGGTCACGGATGTTATCCTGAACTCTCTTTCTCCTAGCAATTCGGAGTTCATCGTGAACTGCCAAATGCAAGGGATGGATAAGAGTTTGCAGGAGCTGAAAGGGATATTGAGGATTAATGAAGGTAACATCGAGAATAGATCTCGTGTCCTCATGATCCAAGAAGGTGGGAGGAAAATTAATAAAGCAAAGAAGGAAACGGCTATTAAGTACAAAGGCAAAGGGATGTTTGTTCTGGTAACAAACACTCCCAAGATAAATGTTTCTGCTAACTTTGACTGCTATTATTGCAAATAGCAAAGTCACTGTAAGAGAAACTGCCCGAAGAATCTAGCAGATCTGAAATCTGGGAATGTACCAGAAGTTTCAGTCTCTAGGATCAATGTTATTGAAGTTAATATTGTGACTTCTCTTAAATGATTCAGTACTGGATACTGGATCATGTGCTCATATTCGTTCAAATATGCACGCACTAAGAAATAAGAGAAAAATATGCAATAAGGAAATACAGCTCCGAGTTGGAAACGGAGCACACGTTGCAGCTGTTACAGTCGGTAGTATAGAATTGTATTTGCTTAGCGGACTAGTAATCAGGACATAAAACAAGGTTCAAGCAAGGAAAGACGGGAATGGGATCACATTCGGTACTCTTTCCAACGAACCCCTTTACGTGTCCTAAGAACTAGAAATAAATAAACCCGTGATTAACATCAATAACAAACAAACTCAAAAGTCTCATGAAAGTACGACTTACATGTGACATTGTCGCCTTGGTCATATTAAGGCCTTACGGTCTGACCACAGAGGTGAGTACTTAAGTTTTGAGTTTAAAAACGTACTTAAAAGAATGTGGGATAGTCTCATAACTCACACCTCCAGGAACACCGTAATAGAACGATGTTGTCTGAGAGAAGGAGTCGAACCCTGTTGGACAAGGTTCGTTCCATGATGAGTAACGCCACCCTTCCCAAATTGTTTTGGGGACACGCACTAGAAACTGTCGCACTAACGATAAATATGGTTCCATCCAAGTCAGTTGAAAAGACTCCATACGAGTTATGGTTTGGGAAACTCCCAAATATGTCTTATCTTAAAATTTGGGGTTGCGAAGTATTTGTCAAACGCCTGACGTCTGACAAACTTGGACCCAAAGCTGACAAATGCTTTTTCGTAGGGTATCCTAAGGAAACGAAAGAATATTACTTTCATCACCAATCCGAGAACAAAATAGTTGTTGCTCGTCATGGTGTGTTCTTCGAGAAAGAGTTTCTTGCAAGAGAAAGTAGTGGGAGTAATGTTATACTTGAAGAAGTTCGAGATACATCACACAATACTGAATCAAATGTTGATCAGATAATCCCAAAACTTGATGCTTCGGCTAATGAGCGTCAGGAAGAACCAAATCCACAAACAGTTGTGGAAGAGGTTCAAGTCCCGAGCTCAAATACTTCGACGCAGGTTGAAGTAGAACTGAACCCACAAACAGTTGTGGATGAAGTTCAACAGTTGAAAGCACGAGTCCTACGTAGGTCAGAAAGGATAATACGTGCACCTGAGAGGTACATGGGACTTCACGAAGTCTCAGTGTTTGACACTGAAGATCCTCTGACCTATGCGGAAGCAATGGATAGGCCCGACTCCGATAAATGGCTGGAGGCCATGAGATCCGAAATACAATCCATGTATGACAATACGGTATGGAACCTAGTTGTTCCACTTGATGGGATAAAACCCATAGCTAACAAGTGGGTTTTTCAAAAGGAAAACAGACATGGATAGTAATATGACTGTATACAAAGCACGGCTGGTAGCGAAAGGTTTCAAACCAATTCTCGGGAATTGATTATGATGAATTTTTTTTTCCGCCCGTAGCTATGTTTAAGTCAATTCGGATACTCCTAGCAATTATCGCATTTCATGATTATGAAATATGGCAAATGGATGTCAAAACCACTTTCTTAAATGAAAATTAGAAGAAGACCTGTACATGATACAGCCTTCAGGTTTTGAAGATCCAAGGAATGCTGGGAAGGTGTGCAAGCTTCTTGAATCCATTTATGGATTGAAGCTAGCATCACGGAGTTGGATTCCTCGATTTGATGAAGTAGTCAAAAATGTTTTGACTTCATCAAATGCAAATAAGAACCATAAGTGTACAGTAAGGCTAGTGGGAGTGCAATTGCTTTTTTAAAAACTTATATGTAGATGACATACTCCAAATCAGTAATGATATTTCGCTAAAATAATTAGTCAAGTCTTCAATAAAAGGACTTGGGCGAGAATGTCTATATACTAGACATACAGATCTACCGAGATAGATTGATTTGACTCATAGGATTGAGTCAAAGCACACACATTGACAAAATGCTGAAATCGGTTCAGCATGCAGGATTCTAAGAAAGATTCCTGCCAATGAGTCATGATGTACAGCTTAGCAAGACTCAGTATCTTTCGATAACTGATGAGCAAAGCGAAATGAATAGAGTGCCATACGCTTCGGCTATTGGCTCTATCATGTACGCCATGTTGTGCACTCGCCCTGATGACTCGTACGCTTTGAGTGTGACGAGCAAATATCAGGCTAATCTTAGTCTCGCTGTAAATGTTTACACCGAAACTAAATATATAGCTGCTTTCGAAGCACCTATAGATAGTTTCTGGATCAAGTAGTTCCTTAGCGAACTATGAGTGGTTCCAAGTGTTCAAAGCCCTGTGGACCTCTATTGAGACAACAATAGAGCTATAGCTCAGGTCAAGGAACCGAGATCGCACTCGAGATCCAAACGTGTTCTACAACGTTATCACCTAAAGTAAAGATTTGTAAAATTGACACAGTCAGCAACACAGCTGATCCACTCACAAAACTCTAACTCAAGCCATGCACCGGATGCATACAGCTTCTATGGGTCTGGAACACATAGAAGATTGGCTGTGAGATTTTCTTTAGATCTACGAGATCTTTTAGAATATAGAGATTTGTATAAAGTAGGGTCAATGATGATTGACTCCTAGCTTAAGTGGGAGATTGTTAGTAAGTAATAATCTAGAAGTCAATAATACGATAATTTAATTATATAAAGCTTTGTTCATGAATTGAATGATTAATAAAATGTCATTTTGTTTCCTTGAGTATTATTGAATTTATGAATCATTTCGAGTTAATGACTGGAATTGTGAAACTTCGTAATATAGATGATAATACTCTAAAAGGTCACTGACCGAGGTAATTAGCAGGAACACTAATTACCGCTACAAGGTTAGTATGTGGATTAAAAGATGGTCAAGTTTTACAGACCATAGACACAGAGTTGTCATTTTAATCACATAGATACATGTTCTAGGAACATGGTATTTGACAGACCCCGAATGAAACATTATACGGAATTGTGTTCGTGTCATTAATGCTTTCATTCAGTGTTAAGTTCTACAGTATGAGGTATTCATCTTTCCTAACTAAGAGATGTGTATGTGTGATTGTTACCTAACGCTATCTGTAAAAAGTAGCTATAACGGAAGCTCTTCGGTATACATAACTTAGCTGAGGTAGTGATGGTCTACCAAAAGTACTATTGTCCCTCGTATTTATTATACGAGTTATAGTGTCACTGGGCCCCTTGATAGAGTAAGAATATCTGCTAGCAGTATGAATACAAGAGTAATCATATTTGATAATCTGCTCAAGATCAAGAAAAGATTAATTTACAAGGATGACACAAACCTACCTTGAAATTAATCTGACAGCTATGAGACAAAAGAATTAAACACGAGTAAAATAGTTTACTGGATCGTGATATTGTACTGTACATCATCATCTGTGTAATTGGATGGTCATGATGCGTTTTGCCAGATGCCTCTCATGATTATAGAAGTTAAAACGGTTTTAATTCTATTTACCAACATAACACAGATCCTATCGGGTCACACCAATAGGAGTTAATCGGAGAATCTTATTGATTGATTATAAATTGATTATGATCAATAATAAGATGGTTTATAATTAATTATACTTGATATAATTATATTATAAATGTCATGTAAAATGACAAGCAAAAACATTGGTTAATTTATAAACGTGTATGACACGTTGTATAAAAGTTAACCGGTTAGTTTATAAATGTGCAGGACACGTTGTATAAATTACCGAAATCAACAACCGCAAGAAATATAATTATTCAGAATAATTATACGGATATTAATTGTGTTCGGAGCGAGGGCATTCTGGTCTTTTCAGATTCGTCCTTATCCGCATGACATGTCATCAATCCTATCCACATAAGCACCTCTGCTGCAAGCATGTCCTTGTAAGCAGCTTGCAGCTAAGCACCTCTGCTGCTGCAAGCTGCTTACAAGCACGTCCTTGTAAGCAGCTTGCAGCTAAGCACCTCCCTAACCCTATAAATAGAGGGGTAGGGGTGAGAGAATTCATAAGTTGAAACAAGTTCGAAAAGTCTGAGTTCGATTCGAATTGGCTCGGTTATCGTTCTCTTTCTCGTTTTCTCTCCCAAATAGTGTTGCGGTTTAAACGAAAGTTATACGTAACAGTTACGTATTATCTTTCGAGTTGTTGAATAGTGTTTGCGGGATTTCAGTGAATAGTGTTTTCTCGAAAGTCGCGATATTTCTGTTTTGCCTTTTAGTAAAATCAGAATAACTGCGGGTCGGGAATTCTGCTATTTCGTCTTTTTCTCGTGAATAGTGTTTTTCGTAAGACCGCATTTACAGTATTTCTGGCAAAAGAAATAAACCGCTCTCTCGTTAGTCCTGGTGGATAACCAATAGAGGCACCATATGTTTGGTGCTCCGAGAGAAGTCATTGCTCCGAAAGAAGACATTGCTCAGATCCGGTCTTCTCGCTCGGTCTGCATTCCAATTGTAATTTGGAAACAAGGTATAAATGTTATATAAATTTATTTACTTGGTAAATAGATTTAAGTTTTAGAAATCAATTACGGGAATAGATCTATAAACTGATTAAAATACAAGTAAATACGGTTTTACTACTTTGGGTCTATACAGGATTAATCTGGTATGTAACTCTCGGTTATTATCCGACATACTACTTAATCTATGATCTGAATGAGTAAAGTTTTACTTACGGTTTTTAATCTAAGAAACGGATTGAACAGGTATGTAACTCTCGGTAGATTATCCGACATACCACTTCAATCCTTTTGGCTTGAGTTAGAAGTAAAAATTTTATTTTACGGTCTTTCCGCAGCTTAAGCCTAATGGCTTTGGGTAGCCTCAAAACCCAACACAGACCACCCAGCTGCACAGGTAACTACCCACTGTCTGATTGTTTGTCTATTTTATTACTTGTTCAGCCATACACATTACTAATTAATTTATATTGCAGCACTAAACACAACAAGCCCAAAGTCGATTGGAGCACGCGTTTCTGGGAGCATTACCAGCGTGCTGCAAGGCCGGAGGATCACTTATGGACCCCGCCTCCAGCTCCAGATGCCCCTATGCCGGTTGGGCCTTGGAGATTGCGATATTTAGTCTGGTACCAGAGATGGGGCATGCCGACGGTTTATCTACAGGGGGACTATGGTGATGCTCTTCGACGGAGACTCACGGGTGACGGATCTAGGACTTACTTGCCTTTCGGCCCGATCCATGCTCGTTCGGTATGTTTAAATGAAACTGACATGCTTAAAAAATTATAGTTATTTATTCATCTTCTAATAATAATAATGAAATTACATTGTGTGCAGATTTTGACCGCTATTAGAGGAGTGGCACACAGCTTGGTGTGCATAGCGAGAAAAAGTTGGAGAGCGATAGGATGTCAAATGCTCCAACACAGTGCACCGATCGTGGAGGGCTCTGGCTGGGACGGGCGCCTCGTTGGTATGTTGCACGATGCCGGGGAGGACATCAATTGGCGCGAGATAAATGCCCCACCACTAGATCCGGAGCAGCCTAGAGCCCCTATCTACGCTGATGAGATGCCGCCACCTCCTACAGGTAATAATATGTCATACAAATGATCATTATTAAGCGTCTCTTTAAAAGATCATTATTATTAATTTATCTTCATTTATGCAGATGATGACTCGGGTTGGGCGATCCACCAATGGGTGTTGAACAACAACGCGTGGAACGCGTACTACAACGAGCATGGAGTTCCAGTGCAGCATACCGAGGTAGCAAAAGTTCATTATTTAATTAATTTACTCGTTACTTCTATGTCTTTAATTTAACATTGTTTACATACAGGATGAAGCTGCCGCCGCCGTTTTCTCTTTGGATGACCTAGCTCCAGATGAGGGCGGATGGGAGCCAGCTAGCTCCCACCGACCACAGTATATGGAGCCCAGACAGCACGACGTTGAGGCCAGTGGGAGTGGGGCACAGACTACAGATGGCTTTGCCGCTACTATATTTGGCACACCGCCTCCGGCCACGTATCCTCCTACTTGGGAGGCCGATCCGTGGGTGTTGCGTACACAGGCGGGGATCCATGGGGAGCATGCATTACACCTGGGGACGGACCCATGGGCGCGTGAGGCCGTACACGATGACATGCAGGTGGATGAGGTTCACCAGAGGCGTCCGCCGTCGCAGAGAGAGCGCCATGCACCTACTAGGTTGGACCTCTCCAGACCTCGCCCTCGTCGTCGCCGTTAGGGTTTTTATATTTTTTTTAGTTTGATAGGTTTCTAGTATTTTAGTTTGAATTATTATATTTCGTGTTTGGACTGTTATGTTTCATTTTTACACTTACCATTTAGATTACTATTTAGATTACCATTTAGAAACATTTAAACATTAACAAACTTAATATAAAACTAATCAATTATATTAAAACTACACAATTACATAACATATAAAAATAATCGTCAATTATAAAAATATAATCGTCAACAAATAATAAATATATATCATACAATTTAATATAAAACATTCAAATAAATCATTACAACAATTTAATGTAAAACATTCAAACAAATCATTACAACAATTTAATATAAAACATTCAACCAAATCATTACAACAATTTAATATAAAACATACAAACAAATTAAAACATAAAACCTTAAAAAAAAAATAACAGAGGACGGCCCAGCAGCTGGGCGGTCAGGTATGAGGAGTGGACCGCCCAGCCCACGGGCGGTTAGGGTAGAAATAAAAATAAAGTTGGGGTGGAAGCAGATTTGATAATTTGTTTTTTTTTTGGGGTATTAATAAAAATATCGGCAAAATTTGAGTTGACTCTGGAGGATACAAATTCATGTCTTCTGGTCTTCTGGATACCGCACCTTAGAATGGGATTAGGATCTGCTGCGATCTGAACATTGAGCACAATAATTCTAAAATCTCTGTTTTTTTAAATCCATGCGTCTAATTTTTTAGTGCACGCATCTCAAAACAGCAGATTTTTCTGTACACGCATCTCGAAACAATTCGACAGCTGAATTTGAAAAAACAGAAATTTTAGAGTACTGTTCACATGTGAAGGATCGCAGCAGATTCTCTTCCCCTTAGAATGAGCTCCCAACTAAAATAAAATAATTCAGTACCTGTTGTAGGAATCCGTTTTAATATTCATATTAAATTTAAAAGTACAATGCAGATTAGGGGTTTTCAAACGGTTCCCTTTAAATGGTTCTGTTGTTCGATTTAAATGCATCGGTTTGATTTAAATTTTTAAAACCAATTAAACTAAATCGATCGAATTATATAGTTCAAGTATGATTTATATTTTGTTTGGTTCAATTATCGTTTCTTCATTTTCATTTTGATTTGTATTTTTATAATATCTACATATTTTGTATGAAATTATAATGTATGTAATATTATCTTGATCTTTATTTCTATAAAATTACTAATTTTTTTATATATGAAGTAGAACTAGGGCTATCAGATATTAAGTTGGTACAAATTAAGTTCATATATAATTTATACTTAATGACTATTTTGCACATTATAATCCACGTGGCTATCAAGTATTAAGATCTTATTTGTATGAAAAATTATGAGTTTGAAATCTAAATGAAGAATTATTTATGAACAATTAAACATTATAGTTTAAAAAATTTGACTTCAATCTTTTTCTAAAAAAAAATAATTCATGTGGTATGTAATATTTATGCTTGTACATCAAAATCCGCACCAGTGTTTGGTAGGCATTGGTTGATACTTGATAGCCACCGTAGTCAAATAAATCTATCAAATGAGGTCTCGGTGGCATACGGTGGACCGCACGCAAGTGCACATCTCACTGGTGGTCCTGCTCCTGCATTTATATTTCCTCACTTTTATTTTCATTTATTAACAAAATCTCCCAAATATTATCTATGTACAGAGCACAACAAGAAAAGAACATAATGCAGAAGCAATGAAAATAATACGAGCGGTTGAAGTGGCCTCGTGAGAATTTGAATGGACCTACCTAGAGCGATA
This sequence comes from Carex parvula, assembly GCA_025461045.1. Classification (NCBI taxonomy): domain Eukaryota; kingdom Viridiplantae; phylum Streptophyta; class Magnoliopsida; order Poales; family Cyperaceae; genus Carex; species Carex parvula. The sequence goes on along the minus strand of JAJGRW010000113.1, from coordinate 183,930 downwards.
GGCTGTTAATAGGACGGTAAACTACAAAAATTGTAATAAAAAAAGAGTTTTGAGCCTTTCGATGACGTGTACAAATATTGACAGAGAAATTTTTGCAGCTTATGAGTCTTATGCAGTATTGTTCCGATATATGATTTGTCTGTTGCATGAAGTAAAAATGACTTCTGTTACGGGTCATAGTATTCATTTTGATGACCAAGTAGTGTGCAGAAGGAAAGAGAATTTGACAAATTGTCAAGCATAATTTTGGTTCATGATATGTGTTAGGATCAGGCCCAAATAGGCCCATTTTTGGGCTGAAGCGTGACGGAGACTTGTTTTGGATCGACCATCTTCTTTTTCTTTGTTTTTACCATTTTTTTATTGAGGAAGTCGGCAAAAGGCGTACCAATTTTATATTACAAAATTAACTGAGCAAATATGCTATATTTATAATGAGAGATATAGTTCGAAGCTAGCCCAAATTAACTTATTTAATTTAAACCAAAATGCAATTGCTGTATAATGTCTTGACGACTTGACCAGATAATGTTATCTTTTTATAATTTTATTTCTTGTATCACATAGTTGTTTCACCACTTCATCTTGTATCACATAGTTGTGGAGAATTAATAGTTAAGATTCTGTGACAGTATGCAAGGTATCACTGAAGATTAAACAAAACAGCCATAGCACTGTAACCTTTTAGATATGGATAAAAAAGCAATACGCTGTTCTTTTTTTTATTGTCAGAAAATGAAGATTAAACTGTACAAGGCTAAAATTATCAAGTTGTATAATTATTTCTCCCATAATAGGAGACCACATGGTTGTCAAACCTTTTTAATTCTATTTTTGACTCGGATAACAAATCAGATTATCTCCGCAAATCCTGCACAACTTTTTTTAACCGCTCGTTTGTTCATGTTTAACTGTACAGAATTTTGAAGTTGTAGTCATCCCTTCTAATTTCTATTTAAACCTTATCCTCATTGTTAAATCAAACACAGATAATGTTTCTTTAGCTTTGATGCCATAAACATAAAAAAACGTAACAAGAATTAGAAGAACTATATACCAAGGAGAGATGGAAAGAAGGGCGGTCTATACAGCAGTTACAGTAGCAGCGGTGGCATGCGTGGTAGCAGTATTGATCATTCGCAAGCGATCGAAGGGGATCAAATGGGGAAAGGTTAAAGAGATGTTTGCCGAAATACAGTCCAAATGTGCATTACCCACGGAAAAATTGAAACAAATCGCAAGTGCAATGGAAACCGAAATGCACGCAGGCCTTGCCTCAGATGGAGGCAGCAAGCTCAAGATGCTTCTTAGCTATGTCGACAAACTTCCGACCGGGGACGAGAAAGGTATATTTTATGCGCTGGATCTCGGTGGGACGAACTTTCGTGTTTTGCGTGTGCAGCTAGGCGGGAAGAAAGGACGTGTGGTTGACCAAGACCACCTTGAGGTTTCGATTCCTCCTCACCTCATGATCGGCGCGTGTCAGGACCTATTCGACTTCATTGCAGAAGCTCTGTCCAGATTCGCTGCCTTGGAAAGTGAGGAGCACAAGCCACCGGAGGGAAAGCAGAGAGAGCTCGGCTTCACATTCTCTTTTCCTGTGAAACAGTTGTCTCTCTCTTCAGGTACTCTTATCAAGTGGACAAAGGGGTTTTCCATAGAGGAGGCGATAGGTAAGGATGTTGTAGCAGAGTTAACCCAGGCCATGGAAAGACAAGGACTAGACATGAAGGTCACGGCATTGGTTAATGACACAGTCGGTACATTAGTGGGTGGGAGGTACGATGACAGCGATGTGATGGCCGGCGTTATTTTGGGTACCGGTTCAAATGCTGCTTATGTAGAACGTGCAAGTACGATCTCAAAGTGGCACGGTGATCTTCCCCAGTCAGGAGAGATGGTGATCAACATGGAATGGGGAAATTTCAAGTCGCCACTCCTCCCGATAACCGAATTTGATGAGGCCATGGATTTTGAAAGCCTGAATCCCGGCGAACAGATATTTGAGAAATTGGTTTCTGGCATGTATTTGGGGGAGGTCGTCCGAAGGGTGCTTTTAAAGGTTGCACAAGAATACCCCATTTTCGGAGACATTGTTCCTCCGAAGCTCGAGACTCCGTTTATACTACGCACGCCACAAATGTCAAAAATCCACCATGATTCGTCTCCTGATCTCAAAGATGTGGGGACAAAGCTAAAGGAGGTTTTAGGTATACATAACACCTCACTTAAGACTAGAAAGTTTGTGGTGGATGTCTGTGACATGGTTGCCAAGCGAGCTGCCAGGCTAGCGGCTGCTGGTATTTATGGGATCATCAAAAAGATCGGGCGCGACACCAAAAGCGACCCCAAACAAAGGACAGTTATTGCCATAGATGGAGGCCTTTTTGAGCACTACACCATCTTTAGTAAATGCCTTGATGACACTCTTAAAGAGTTGCTTGGAGAAGAGGTTAAGAATTCGGTTGTGATCACGCATGCAAATGATGGATCTGGTGTTGGGGCAGCACTAATAGCAGCCTCTCACTCAGATAACTGATGCCAAGTAGAAATTTTACGGAGTGAAATATCTGATGAAGCTCACATAAATTAAACCATTTTGTTAAGTTTACTTTAGTGAATTATTATGATATCGAGGTCGACATAGTAAAATTAGAGAAGAGAGTTGTGCAGGATTTGCATATATTGTTTTGTATTGTCATAGGAGGGAGATGCATATTTATGATGTCTCGACCTATAATTTTTTTAACTGTAAGTTTTGTTTGTTATTCATTTGTTTTTTGAAGAAAGAGGGTTAAGTCAGACCAGTTATTTTCTCTCATATAATTTTTTGTGCGTGTTTTCCTCTCTTTTTGGTCTCTAAGAAAATCTCTGTTGCCACTCCAATCATTCTAATTTGACCTTCAAAATATGTATTACCAGGTGTACATATTTGTAGGAAAAAAAAATTAACTTTCACATTTTTGGGAAATTGTTCACCCTGTGATAAGAATCTATTAAACCAGTCAAAACAGGATCAGATCTGTACCAACTCAGCTCAGGCCTGCACCAGCCACTCAGCTGGTGTTAATCAGAAAATCAGCTCTCCATATTGGTAATATCACAGACAGCTTGTGTACAGAAGCAAAACAGTCCTGTACCAGTACTGGTACCAGCACCAATTTCAGCAAGAAACAGTGACTAAAGAGGCAAGGAGGACAAGCACAAAATTATCTCAAATTGGTGACTATTTAATTGACGAATGATTAAGTTTTTATTCTTACAACCATGCACGGCACAAATTAAATAATCCATCAATGGATTTAGAAAAAGAGATGTCAAACCAGAATAGGAGAAAAAGAATCGAAGAAGGAAGCAACAAACGAACTATCATAGTCAGATTCAACAGCCAGCAATTCTGCGGCAAAGTCTCGCAAATCAAGTACAGACCTTAGCCAAGCATGTACCGGTCTCAATCTTTAACCTCTATACTCTCTTCTTTGCTTTTCTTTCTCTGCTCTCTCTCTAACAGTGGATAGAACTAAGAGGAGGTGCAGTTCTCAAGCTTGTTGTAAATGGTTACACACAAGGAAATGGGGAAACACAACAAGTAGCTCAATTTTTTACTATGTTCACATTTGATACTTGTAGAAGGTGCCAGCTTTTGTACTGCTGGTACAGATCCTGTGTCAGTAACCCTTTTCCTCGAAATAGACCACAGTTGAAGATATATTTTTTCGATAACGAAATTTTATTGAATTTAGTGATGATATATCTAACGATTATTAAATTAAATTTCTCACAATAAATCAATCTAACCAAATGAGGATGGTGAATCCCAATTTTTTTTCGTTTGTAACGTAGGTGAAAAACCACAAAAATTAGGGCATAGTTGAAAGAGATACAATTGCTCTGCGAAAATTTGTTTGTAAAGTCCAACTATTTTGGCAACCGAAAGATTCGATTCGAATGAGATCAAAGAACAAACCTGAGCAACAGCTGGAAGTACCTGTTTTCCCATTTTTTTTCCCAAGGAATCCGACTCAATCTCCAAGGGAAATACATCATCTACTGACAGTGTATGAAGTCATTCATCAATGCCAATCCTACCACCACCTCACTAGTTCATTAGAAATGGAAGAAGATCTTGTAACTCAACTAATAATATTTCTGACAACGAGGATTTTGCAACTCGATGCATATTCCACATTTGGCTAGGAATTTTGTCAGTATGTTTGGGACTCTATCCAGATTAAAAAAAAAATGCATTGGATTAGTCTTTATTACTGCAGAATAGAAACTTACCCCAAAAAGGCACCAATTAATTGCTGTATTGCGCATCCATCTGTATATATGCAATTACAGCGGCTGTCAAGGATATACACAATTAAAGGTTACGCACCAGATTTTTTACCAGGTGAAAAGCTAGATTTTTGGGGAGCAAAAGTTTGGAATAAACATATGGTTGTTTCTTATGGTACTTTGGTTGCAACTTTTGTATAGCGAATAACAATGTTTATTAAGCTACAGTTAGAAACAATATTTTTTTCTTTTTCAAACCAGTATCGTAATACTTTCAACGGATACATATAGAGTAGAACTAGGGTGCTCCTAAGCTCACCAAGCCCTTCGTGAGCGCGACTCTAAAACCTATCGAATTGACTTCAAACGATATTTCCAAACCGTTAGATGTTCAATCTATATTAAAATGTGCTTGGAGACCAAATTTTACATTTTTTGAAATTTTTTTACTATTTATTAAGATGGTTTGAAAATCGCTGTTTTCCAATGGTGCAGAATTTTAATAAAAACAGCGATTTTCAAACCATCTTAATAAATAGTAAAAAAATTCCAAAAAATGTAAAATTTGGTCTCCAAGCACATTTTAATATAGATTGAACATCTAACGGTTTGAAAATGTCGTTTGAAGTCAATTTGATAGGTTTTAGAGTCGCGCTCACGGAAGGGCTTGGTGAGCTTAGGAGCACCCTAGTTCTACTCGATACATATATCTTAAAATATTATTCAGATTAAAAATAATAAAATTGTAAGTGTGTTATTAATTATTTAGATATTTGTTTGGTCACTTATTTTAAAGTCAATTAAAATTTGTCGTTAAATTTTTTAAATTATTTGATGAAAATATACCTTGCAAATCAATCCAACTTCACTAATATGAATTATATTTGTCAAATATATAATTCTAAAAGAGTTGGTTATAACATGAAAATGACAATTAGATGTATACTAGAATCCTTACGGTTCAATACATTTGTTGAACATTTCTTCACGAAATGTCTGGTATAGTAAATTAAATAGCAAAGATGACGAGCATATAACTTGTCCAGGGAAAACAAAGAAGTTCGGATGCCCATTTAGGCGTCTCAACCATCCGACTTGGACATTGAATATTGTGTTGACTAATAAGCAAATCAGCCAATTTGAATAACTTTTTTTTTAACTAATCAGATTTTGGCATCACACCCCTCTTCTAAACATGAGATTCGCTTTGGAAATAGTACAGGAGATCACGTTTGATTTTACGTTTCAAAGCAGTTCTTCTAAAAATAGGAATTTCTGATGTAAACATATTAAGGTAAAATCCACAAAAGTTGGAGGCCGTAAAACTTTCTAAACCAGCTGCTCGTTCAAAATATAGTCACTTGTCATTTTTCTTTAACGGATCAAATTCCTTGAAGAGCGCATTAAGGTGGTGTTTGATTGTGGATTAAAGCTAATGAGGTTTAACTTGGTTATTTTTAATTTTGGCCGATCTAAATTATTCATGTTTCGTTGATGTCTAAAGTTACTTTTGACTCAAGTTATTTCTTGTTTGATAAGAATTTGGTGGTTTAATGCATGATTTGATATTACAAATTATTTTGTCTTACAAAATTCGTAATATCAATAATAAAACTATTCTTCGTATTTTTTTTTATTTTGATTGAAAGAAATTGTACAGAAAGATGAGTGATGTAAAAATTAAAAATATGTTGGGTTGCTAAACAAAAAATTATTTATTTGTAGTACAATTTCAAAAAATATTTTATTTAATTATTTTTTAGATTGCATAATTTGTTAATTTAAAAAGTTAAGCTAGTTTAAAAAAAATGTTGATTTTTTTTATAATTGATAAAGTTATAAGTTTCTTTATGCTTAAATGAAAACAAAATTAATTGCTTATTTTACATTTTGTAAAAAGTAATTGAAAATAATAAAAATAATGGAGTAGAACTAGGGTGTTTTTAAGTTTACAAAATATCTTTGTGAACTCAACTCCAAAACATATCAGATTGACTTCAAATGATGAATCCAAATCGTTGAAACTTGTCTACCTTACGAGTGATGCATCTACATGCAAAAATTTTAAACTTCCGAATTAATTTAGTATGAAGTCAAGCGGTTAAAATTATAAGGTTTATAAATTAATTATAATACACTCATTTTTTTAACGTTTCTTGACCACTTGACTATATACAAAATTAATTTGAAAATTTAAATTTTTTGCATGTAAACGCATAACTTGTAAGGTAAACAAGTTTCAATAGTTCGGATTCGTCATTTAAAACCAATTCAATAAGTTTTAGAGTTGAGTTCATGAAGATATTTGGTGAACTTAGGAACACCCTAGTTCTACCCAAAATAATAAGAAGTTAGGCCTCATACCCAATAAAATTAAACCACCTGGATTAGTTTAGGCCGAGTTAAGCTAGTTTTATCTTAATCCGGCTCAATTAAATTACGTTTGATGGAATAAGTGAGGCCTAAAGCTCTTATTTCACTATTTAGTCCACAACCAAACATGACCTAATTGACCAGGATAGTTTTTGTAGTTTTTCCAGATGCTTCCTCTGCGATTACTATTCTTAGTTGTTAAGAGTAGTTAAATACATAAAATTTGAGCTGATCCGAAAAGAATAATACTATTCTTATCTACATACAATTCAAACATATTAAACTAAGCCTAAACTAACTTTGCAAGTACGCATAAATCCCCGCTTCTATGTTCAAACATAGAATATTAAGCTTGCACTATTCTACAACACAAAATTAGCACTCTTTTATCAATAGTCACCGCTAAATTAAACCTACACAGCATTATTCTTGAACCATTACTTCAGCATCGCATCAAGTTTTTACAAGTTCGGCAATTCTATCACCATTGCAACTTTGTCTTTTAACAAATTTCTACCCCACATACCATGTAAAGCCAAAATTGAAATCTCTGCCAATATATCGTAAACTTTTAAATTGGATGTTGTACCAACCAAAACGATTATTTATTTCCAGATATTCCAGTACATGTAAACAAGTTGCTATTATTCTCTGCGACAGTTTCCGATTGTTTGAAACACCAACTAAAATTTACAGCAACCAAGAAGTGCATCAAAGAAAATTTAAATGACAATTAAAGAGAACACCTTGTCAGAACAAAGGACTATTACTCACTATAAGCCCACAGCCAATCTACTTTAAAACTAATACACTCACAAACAGGCAAAAAAACATTAATTTAACAAACTGGAGGTTCAACCCAAACTTCGATAAAAATAAACCCAACGCACGCACACCACACACCCAACTCTGTTGCTATGACCTAATCAAACTTTGCATAAATCCCCACTCCACAGCACCCATATAAACCTCCTATATTTCTGATTTGCCTATAGAAACCTTGCATTTCTCTGAAAACCTAAAGCATTCAAGGCTATAGGCAGCATGGCATCCAAACCTAACAGCCTTCCCCTAGACCATTTGTAACTACACCATTTGCACTTCTTTTGTCAGTAGGTGGCTTGAGAATCTTCACAGAATCAGCCACAATAGCTGCTGCACCATTCTCAGTCACACTGTTGCCATTGGCTACCACTTCTTTGTTGGTAGAGATTGGCACAGAAACTAATGGCTTCAGTATTTTAGGCTTGGGAACTGCTCCTTCATTCTCTTTCTCCCCTGAAGGATCTTTCTTCTCATCCCAGACCTGAGGTTATTGAAAAAGCTCATAGGATATTAACTATGTAAATGTCGTAACCAATAATAACAGCATAGAAAAAAGAATATTCAAATCATAATACCTGGCTTTGAAGTTGTTGCTTAGCCTTCTTCTCCTGCATCAACTTCTGGCGGTTCTCATAGAACAAGAAATCATCAAGAATACAAGTCTTGCTCAAATGATCCTTGAAAATCTTGAGCATCTCAAGGCCTTGCTCAAGCTTTATCTGAAATTATTCAACCAGTGAAGTTATATACAAGGTTCCTCACTTGGTATCCCCATAACTAGGGGTGCAAACGGATTGGATAAAATCCGACCGTATCCGGATCCGTATCCGAAAATTAGATACGGATATCCGATATCCAAATATCCGTGCGGATACGGATACGGATATGGTTTTGAAAATTAATTATCCGTATCCGAATAGTAGATATATACTATATAATTTAATATATATTATGAAAATATTTATGTATATCTGCGGATATCCGATATCCGATCCGTATCCGTACGTATCCGTCTAATATCCGATCCGTATCCGTATACGAAAAATAAAAACGGATACGGATATGGTTTTACCACTATCCGATCCGTATCCGATCCGTTTGCACCCCTACCCATAACACATCCACACATAAGTAATTGAAAACATTTTTCAAGTACCTCTTGGGTGTCACGACTGTTGGTCACAGGTTTGTTGTCATTGTTTTCAAGAATGATGTGCTTAAGCATGCTGTTTGGCACGTCCTTCACAATGTGCCACTTCACAGGGAAGCAGCCATTCCACTTGTCCTGCTGCCAGTATTCTACTGTCTTCTCAAAGTCCACTGGCCCCATCATCTCGGCCACCCCCACAAATTGACCACTTGTATTAACCTATATCATTGCACAAGATAAAAAATGTTCTCATTTAAATCAATTCCAACATAAAGTTCCAATTCAACCTCAAGCTTGAATGAAGAAAATCCAGCAGAGATCCATTATTAAATAATTAGTTGTTATAGAAGTATAACTATGAACACCAATCTAGACAAAAAACATGTTCCAACATGCTAATAATAGTTCAACTAAAAATGCCTTAAGACAGTAAATAACCGACTCTTGCAATATTGGATAGAATTTTACCGAGAAGAACAAAAATACAGGGCAGCCACCACTTTTCTCCTGGGCTTCCCTATACCCAGCATCAAGCTTCTTGTTTCCATTAGGCGTACTAGCCCACACGTTATATTTCACACTCTTGTGCACATCATCCTCACTGTACGACTTGATAATGAAAAACTTTGCATCTGTGTAAGTTACAGGGAAATCTGCCTTGTTGTACTGCTCCTTATCAGGGACTGCACTTGCATCTTGTTTCCCCAGAGTGGGAAGGGCATGTCCTTTGACAGCAAGAGTTATTGGGTTGGTGGGTCCCAGTGGTTTCGGGCTCTTGAACCCACCCGATCTAGGCCCCCGGTTAAGCTCGCTGAATCCATCTTGGCTTTCATTGCCGAAACCGTAAAGCATGGGCCCACCACGGCCCCTGGGCTTGTACTTGTCATTGACGAGGCCCCAACGACCATTTGTTCTTGAGTTGTAAACATTTGACCCAAAACCCAAACCCGGTTTCAACGGATTGCTATACTGCCCATAGAACCGGCTGTCCGGGTACATGCGGTTCAAAAAATTTGGTGCAGTTGGTCCCATTCCTGAGGCAGGTCTTTGCATTCCCTAAAGAATAATAAAAATAACAAATAAGAATTTTATTTTTAAAATGACTTTTTGATTCGATATATAGTTTTATAAGGCCATACCAGGAGATGTGGGGAGGAGCTGCGCTGGTTCTGATTTCTAGATGCACCATTGGAAGCATGAGATACAGAAGAAGAAACCGAGCTAGTATTGGGTCTATGTTGCCCGTTGGAGTACAATGAACCGTCGAACCAAGGCATAGGAGATTGCACCCCGTTGAATCCATAACGCATATCCTGATACCCATTTTGCATCGCTCCCCTGTACGACCCGTTTGCATTAACTGACCCACTTTGTTGATTCTGCTTCAGCTGAGTGTAGGGGGCACTATTACCATTTATACCTCCATTTGAAACTCCGTCTGAAGCGGGTTTAGAAGCATCAATTGAGACGACAGGCTTGTCAGCAGTGATTGAGCTCGGTAAGTCAGCTTTGGAACCAGTGTTTCCTGTGGTTTGATTTGGCACATGGTTTGATGAGTTGTTAGTAGGTGTAGGTGTCGGTGGTTGGAAAAATGGTGTAGGGTACTGATAATGTTGCGGAGCATACATCTGACCGTCATGGCCCACAGTTGGGACTGGGGAACCGGGTGAAGGATAAGGCCCGTAAGGGGCATACCCATATCCATGATACATATCTCCATAAACTCCCTGTTATAACAATCAAGAAAATCTTGGTATCAGTACAAGAACACAATTTTAATAACTACAGAAATTTTAGATGAATTATGTCGAATATATACCGGGGACACCTCCACACCATCACGATTCGCATACCTAGAGTCCCACTCGCCCATGGATCCATCATACCCTATATCAAAAAAAAAATTTTGATTGGATTGAAAAGTTGGACACAAAGGTTGATGAAAAGTTAAGCTTTTATTGGGGTACCTCCATAGTAATAAGCCGAATACGCATTAGGAAATAAGCACATGCTCGGATCCATGTATTCTGGAATGAGAGGAGTCAATGATCTGTCTGCCACAGGCACAGTTTGTGTGTCCCCACCATTCGCAGATCCATATGGACCTGAAGACTGGATTTAGAAACAAAAAATAATTAGCAATTACGAAGCTCAATGCGTGACTTGTTAGTCACAAGAAGTCACAAGAAATTCAGTAGTAAAATTATTTACCTTCTTGGTGGCCTCAACAGCATCATCCTTCTTAGGCTGAGAGTCGAGCGATAGTTTTTGCAACAACTCCGACGCTTCTGTAATTGGTTGATTAAGGAATAAACAAAAGGCTATCCAACTAATACAAATCAGAATCAAAACAAAAATTAGCACAAATAAATCAAATGAAATTTTCCATGCCGAAGTGATAACGTCGTACAAAAAAAAATCCGTGCAAGCAATCTATAAAAACGGAAAGGACTTCGGTATAACTTGCTGAAAAAGCAAATAGAACGCAAGTCTTATCACTACCAATAAATTATAAGACAGCGAGATCAATATTAAAGGCGTAGACAAGTATAATTCTGTTAATTGAAAACATAAACCACCATAAACCCCTGCTTAAATCCCAAATAAAAAAATAACAAAACAGAGATACTTAAAACCCCTGAAATCACAAAAGCGCAAGTTAAAATTGAATTCCACAGATCAACAAAAAAATAGTGAAGGATACGATCAGCAGCAGGAGACACAGTCGCCATGGATCAGGAGAGCGGCGATCTACTATGATAGGCAGAAGATGGATCCAAAAACCCTAACCCTAGGTAACGGAGTGAGGGGATAAGGGCGGAGCAGATACAGAAACCCTAGGAGAGAGAAAAATTGGGTGCAAGCGAGAGAGCCGCCACGGGACAGGAAACAGAAAGAGAGGGTTTTGGGAGATCGAAAAGCGGTGATTCAAATAGCACCACGGCTTCGCTCCATCTGCACCGCATATCACATATTCACATTTGTTTAAAATATCTCGGGTATTTTTCTTTAATGAAAGCCATCCATCTGGGACTCTTGCTCGTGAAGCAAAACCCTAAGGCAAATTTTGGGCTAACGTGTTACTTTGGAACTCCTTTGCACGGCTCTTTTGGGCCGGTTCAGATAATGGGCTTTTGTTCTGGAAACAGCTTTTATTTTGTCTTTTTGCCTTTGAAAGTGTGAATGCTAATACTCTGTGCTTTGTACTCTTTTGAGATTCACAAGTCCAGTAATCCAGTGGGGACCTCTCACGTTATTTTTTTGTTGATTCTTTCTTCTCTTCCAGAAATCTCCTGTATAAAAATTTCTCTGTAACTTTTTCATAGCTCTATCCGATCAAATCAAGCTATACGATCATACTCCAAGGTCTTAACTTTGATATAGATGGTAAACATGTATATTAACTCCGACAGAGACTTTGTGGACTTGTTTTGGGGGTAAAGGTAAGTTGTCTCTTACTGTAACCAGCTGTGCATCTAACACGCACGAAATAATTCGTTTGCCTAATGAAATTAAGAAAAAGATATCGGACGGCTGGCTATTAGTAATGCAGATTTGTTCTCTAATAAGGGGCATCACCTTCCTTTTTGTTACAACAGAGGATCTAAAAAATTTATTCATGCTTGAGGAGTGTTAAAATTACAACCACTGATTAGACCGACGTTGAATTAAATTTCAGTCCATAGCAGAATTTGCCAATTTTTAAACAATTATTATTATTATTTTGAGTGAATTAAACAATTATTATTGGTAAATGATAATCAGCGGTAATCAACTGAGCCTTCCAGAGTTTATGCATACTAAATTAAATTATAAAAGCAAACTTTGTCCGTCCATCTTATAACAAAAACCTGACAGTAAAGCAAATACGACTGAGAATAATGTACAACTAACTCGAGCCGAATTTATTTTAATATCCATTAAAAATAAAAAATAACACAAATATCTAAGTTTTTTGGATATTTTAAAACTATCCAAACCGTCTAGAGTCCCGACGGTCGGTCAGAAAAGAAATTGAGCCGTCAGAACTCTGACCAGTTTGGATAATTTTAAAAGTACCCAGAAACCTGAATATTTGTGTAACTTTTTATTATTTTTAATGGATATAAAAAAAACTTTTTATTTTTTTAATGGATATAAAAAAAATCGGTAACTCGAGGGTTTTGTCCGCCCAAGGATTGGCATGAAAATCAAGAGGGACGTGTGAGCCCCGGAGGCCCATGTTTAGAGTGCAGCTTGGGTCCTATGTCCATCAGACTCAAATTTGGATTCGATGGGTTTCGGGACCGTCCGATCTGCTTTAAGATTTATGTGCACAAATTTTAAAGTAGATACAAAAGTTGCTGGCGCAATTCTTAAAGTAGATCGGACAGTCATAGAGCTCATCGAACTCACTTTGAGTCCGATGGGCATCGGACCCAAATTGACCTCCCATATTTAAGGATATATATAATTTGTTAGATAGGATTTAAGTATCATTATTCTGTATGTATGTATGTATTTATTATATTTTATTTTTGAAAATACAATAACTTAATATTAAAAGTTAAGCACGATCTATGTTATTTTTATTATCAACATGTAAAAAAAATTATGACAGTTCAATTTGGTTTTGATTGTTATCGAAAGTTTGTAAAAATATAATAATGTAAATAATTTATGAATGTTGATTTTCAACTTATCGATTCAGGTAAAAACAAAATCGAAAAGTGATATATTCAGTTGGTATTTTTTAACTTATAGAAATTGAGTCCTGGCAGTTAGTATTTTAAACGGAATGAGCATATTTTGTTAATATTTTGAACGAAAAAGTTAAGTAATTTGCTTGGGACAAATAAAAAATTCATAACAACAAAGGCAAACTCAAATAACTAATTCGTGACAAAGGAAAAAAGTTAGTGACCTCCAGCGAAATTTATCCTTTAAAATAATTTAAAAGTCACGAAGTTTATTTTTTTTATAGAGTTTCAATTTTTATAAAAAAAAATTATATCGTCTAACTTATAATTTTTCCACAATATGTCACGAAATATCTCTATATATGTAGAATTAATTCAATAATGCAGTATGACATGTTGAATATTAGAGAGGAGACCAATTGATCCGATATTATTTGATCTTGTTGGAGTGTGCATTGGAAGAGGTACACAAGGAGAGGAAAGATGAACGGAAAAGGAGGTGGCCGAACATGACCGATTTATGTTTAGTACACTAAATTATGTGAGAAAAAAGAGGAAATAAGAAGAAAAATAAGGTGAACTCTAATACAAACTACTAAATTATGTGAGAAAAAGGAGGAAATAAGAAGAAAAATAAGGTGAACTCTAATACAAACTACACGATAAATGTCTCTATTTTTTATATCTCCATCGTACCTCAATTTTTAAAACCTCAATAACTTAAAATTTACAACTTAAACGTCAAAAATAAATTGTTAGATATAATTTGTGTGATTGTATCATTTTCTACACAGACGCGTAAAGTGATACGACATTTTAACTTTTCTTATTGTCACCCAAACTTACAAAAATACGTCGATGTAGATAATTTTTAGATGTTAATCTTTCAACTGGTTGATTCATATTAAAATAAAATAGAAAAATAATATTTTTATGAATTATATAGAAAAAAATATATTATAAATTATAACTAATAATTTTATTTTAACATTTAATTTAAAATTTTGATTATTAACAAATTAAAAACAGATGTTTGATGAAGACATGAAATAAAAATATTTAACCCTCCTCTGCAAATTATTTAAATTATGGAAAAATTTCCAGTGTACTTATACAAACTTTCAAAATAGCCAATATCCCCATAAAAGCACCATAATATGATTAATATCTAATATTTCCATACAAACTTAACCGACATTTTTATTAATATCCAAAGTTTAATACAAATTATTAATTATGCCCAGATTTCCAAACTTTTGCTAAAAATACCCAAGCCGGCCAGAAAATGGCCGGCTTAGGTACCTGAGTAAACCGGCCATTTTCTGGCCGGCTTACTCCATTTTTTTTTTTTTTTTTAGAGAGACACTATGAAGATCAAAATATTGAAATTTAACACTGAAAATTTTAAATTTTTTGTTTAAATTTTTTGTTATATTACTTCTTTTGATATATAATTATCATATTTATACTAAAATACGCTATATTAATTGAAATTATATTGAATAACACTATATTATGTTAAATTACGCTAAATTACATTACATTACATTACAATACGCTATATTAATTGAAATACGCTATATTATTTTTTATGTTGTGCTACTATTTTAATGTTGTAATATTTTCTGTTTAGCATTATCATGATAATTTATTTTGATCTGTAAAATATAAAAATAGTACCATAAAAGCACACATACACAAGAACCGAAATATAGGATAATCCAAATATACCAAACATAAATAGTATATCAAATATAAATAGTACAAAACTAGTAAAAATACAACTAAAACGGAGAGGGGGAATATCGCTGAGGCGGTACTCCGGCGTTCGCCCGGTGCCAGCGCGGCCAGGCTTCGTCTCTCTCGGGCTCATCTGGGGTATCGGCAGACCTGAGTATCTGCTCGGCGGTATCCCATCTGGCATCGCCTGTGGAGACTGGTGGTACTGGCGGAGGTGTACTGAAGATAGATGCGGCGAACTCAGTCCCAAATGCAGGCTGAGTATGAGACCCATTACCACTAGCCTCTCCATTATACGGCATCTCTGTGCCATATCGGGACCATGCCGGTGCCGTAATGAAATCCTCATCGAATACCCCGAAGTCCTGAAGACTGTACGAGAGGGACTCGTACTCAGAAGTATCAGTCTCCGCAGGTGGTGGCTGTGGTGGCATCTCTGCTGGACCCTGCAATCATATACATAAATTATTAAATTTGATCTGAATGAAGAAATTTATTAAAACCTGACAGATACTGAAGTATGACATACATGAGGCTGCACCGGACGTCCATGCTCGTCGTAGCATGCCGTCCACCCAATGCTGGACAATACCCAATTATGGTAGTCCCACTCTGGATGTGAATCGGGGGAAAATGGCATATCATCTAGCAGAATCGGGCTCGGGTCGGGCTCGGTCGGAATTATCTCACGCCAGTTGATGTTCTCTTCGGCGTCTCGCAGTATACCGATGATCTTTCTACCGTGTCCGGCATCCTCAACCACATTCGCATTCTTCTTGAGGACACGGTACCCAAGCCGTCTCCAGTTCTTCTTTCCCAGCATGGCAATCCCATGCCCGCACTCCTTGATCGAAATTTGGCATGTCAGATCAAACCTTGATGAACTACTAAGTTAGACCAAAACTATGTGGTTTTAGGTGCTTTACCTGGCGAGCCCATGCACGGCCGTTGGGATGGTAACCATCATCGGTTTTGATCCTGTCGCGGAGATGGGCACCGTAATCACCCTGCAGATATACGCTCGCCATGCAGACCTGCGTGTACCATACATCGTACCTCAACTGGGGATCTCCCTGGGTCTGAATGATCCCATCTGGCTCATGATAGAAGTCTATCTGCTGAGGATCCTGGGCCGTCCCGTAGTATGCATCGAAATGGGTGCTCCAGTCCTTATCCAGTCGCCCTCGGTGAGTTACGCTGTAAGGAAGACGTTAGTTGCAATACAAAGCTATCAAGTAATATGATGCATTTAACAATAAATACAATAGACTACGACTTACCTGTGCAGGTCTCTGTGCGTGGAACTCGGCAAAGATGGGTCTGCGGGAATCAACGTCGCTCGACCAAACTAGCGGAGCACCCGATCTGGATAGTGGTGCTCCACTGTCCAGAAGTGTATGAGTGGACCTCGATAGAACCACATCGCCCGCTCCTGCTTGTCACTCACACTGCCCGGCAAGAGGTACTCCTCATACAACTGATCGTACGGCGTCCACTCAACAAGAGCCTCAGGCAAACTCTGAAGCTCTGACCGGACTGGCCTGATCCCAACGGTAGCACCGTGGGTCCGATCCAAGTAGCGGTGGAAACCGTACCACTTCTTGGCGTATGCCGGGCATCTAAACACATCTGGCTCTCCCCAATCCGGCGCCTCATTGGGGATAGGACGGTCCACCGGTAGCCGTGACCACGATCTGGCTCTCCCCAATGAGGCGCCACATCTGGCTCTCCCCAATCCGGCGCCTCATTGGCGTATGCCGGGCATCTAAACACATCTGCTTCGCTTTCGGCTGCATTTTCAAGAACATTACACGTCAGTGTATTTTGATGGATTGACTGATTAAATAATTTACACTAAAATAAGAGTTTGTGACTTACCTCACTACTACGACACAGGTGGGAGTACAGATACGCCAGGACAGCTCCACCCCAGTTGTACGGCTCAGGCCGCTCAAGGTCCATCAGCAACGGGAGATACATCATCGGCATCTGATCACCGCTGGAATCAGGAAACATGACAGAACCAAAAAGGTCCATCACGTAGCCCCGTGTATATCTGCAATACAAAACATATAAAAATTCTAATAGAATCACCGTATTATAAATTAATTAGTAGAAACAAGTTATAAAATTTACCTCTGAATCTCCAGCTCAGTGGAATCTGCCGAGAGACCCGCGATGACGTGCTGCCGTAACCTCGTCATCCGCAAATGGAACTTCGACCTCCCATGTTCCCCAATGATATAGGAAATCTCAGCTCCCAACAACTCCTCGACATAACCTGCGAATCTGGTGCTGTCAGAGACGCCGCCGACGGGTGTGCCACGGATAGGCAAATCCCAGAGAGCACTCACATTCTGGAGAGTCACTATCATCTCTCCGAATGGCAAAAAATTACGCTTGATCAGCCTAATTACGCTTGATCAGCCTAATTATGGTAAAAAAGGCCAAAATACCCTAAATATTAGTCATCTGTGCTAATTACACTAAATTACGCTTAATTAGCCTAATTATGGTAAAAAAGACCAAAATACCCTAAATATTGGTCAAATGTGCTAATTTCGGTAAAGTTACACTTGATCAGCCTAATTATGGTAAAAAATACCAAAATACCATAAATACTGGTCATCTGTGCTAATTACACTAAATTACGCTTAATTAGCCTAGTTATGGTAAAAAAGACTAAAATACCCTAAATATTGGTCAAATGTGCTAATTTCGGTAAAAATACGCTTAATCAGCCTAATTATGGTAAAAAATGCCAAAATACCCTAAATATTGGTCATCTGTGCTAATTACACTAAATTACGCTTAATTAGCCTAATTATGGTAAAAAAGACCAAAATACCCTAAATATTGGTCAAATGTGCTAATTTCGGCAAAATTACCCTTAATAAGCCTAATTATGGTCAAAATGACCAAAAGACACTAAATATTGGTTAACTTAGCTAATTACACTAAATTACAACAACATAATCTAAATTCTAACACCTAAAACCTAAATCCTAAACCCTAAAATAAATTAATTAAAAATTAAATTAGATAAAAAAAATTACCTCGAAGAAGAGCTCAAATCCGGTTGTGAGATGAGAGAGTTGTGATGAGGAGAGAGAAAAATGGGGTATATATAGGGTGAAATGCGGGTTGAAAAAAAAAAAGTACCAAGCCGTCCAGAAAATGGGTCCCTGCTTAGGGAGGGAGTAAGCCGGCCATTTTCTGGCCGGCTTGAGTATTTTTCGATAATGGGTCCGATTCTGGGCATAATTAATAATTTGTATTAAACTTTGGATATTAATAAAAATGTCGGCAAACTCAACTTTGTACGTTTTTCTATCCCATTATTTTATTTAACTATTTATTTAATTATTTTAAAAATAAAATAGACAAATATATCCTCGTCTCTCATCTCTCCTTCACTTTATATGATCTCTCTCCTCTCGCCTTGTCCCACAGTGTTTTATTTGTGGTGGCAGAACGAAGTTACAAAGTTAACAACTAGGAGTAGAACTAGGGTGCTCCTAAGGTCACCAAGCCCTTCCGTGAGCGCGACTCTAAAACCTATCAAATTGACTTCAAACGACATTTTCAAACCGTTAGATGTTCAATCTATATTAAAATGTGCTTGGAGACCAAATTTTATATTTTTTGAAATATTTTTACTATTTATTAAGATGGTTTGAAAATCGCTGTTTTTATTAAAATTCTGCACCATTGGAAAACAGCAATTTTCAAACCATCTTAATAAATAGTAAAAAAATTCCAAAAAATGTAAAATTTGGTCTCCAAGCACATTTTAATATAGATTGAACATCTAACGGTTTGAAAATGTCGTTTGAAGTCAATTTGATAGGTTTTAGAGTCGTGCTTACGAAGGGCTTGGTGAGCTTAGGAGCACCCTAGTTCGACTCTAACAACTAGCAATAGAGAAGAAATTTGTATTTTTATACGCGACTCACAACAGTAAACTTGTTCCAAAAAAGAAAGGCACGCATCCAAAGTCCTGTAGCTAACAAAGACTGTGGGCCCCACTCACAGGACAGCACGTCAGCACCTAATCCAATTTCATACATTGTCAGAAAAACCTTACCAGCAACATCAATATATGGCATTATCTTTTCTAGATAATTTTGATTTGTCATTTTTTTTATCAGAATTTATTTGCCTCCAAGGTATAAACATATTTCAAAATAAAAATAGTGATAGCTCAATAGAAATTGAGATATGAAACTATCTCTCTAGCTGATACCTATTATTCATTATGCTAATGTAATCGATTGAGAGGCCTTGAACTTTGTAACTTCGTTATGCCTCCACAAATAAAGCACCATGAGGTAAGGCGAGAGGAGAGATCATATATAGTGAAAGAAAGAGAGATTAGATGCTTTTTTCCTTTTATTTTTTAGTGAAAGAAGGAGAGAGGACTAATCTGCTGCAGGACCCGGATTAGATGCTTTTTTCCTTTTATTTTTTATTTTTTTGTTGTTTTTTTTGTTCCTTCCAACCCTAAATAGGTTCTAATTTCAGTTGGTTTTTGTTTTTAGGCCATTTGCAGTTCCCTACTTTCTACTGGTACACTGTGGGTACCGAGCCTGGGAACCTTTTGAATTTTTTGAATTTGTTGTCGGGAACAAAGCAGGCAGGTATTTTAGTGGGAATAGGAGAGCAAGCCAAAGTGGGTTTGGATTATCCTATTCGGTTGTTATTTTCCTTTTTTCAGAACTGATGTAATCCTTTTTAATTTATATTAATATATTTTGGCAGCTGCTGCCAAATTTAAAAAAAAAAAAAAGAAAGAAAGAAAGAGAGATGAGAGATGAGGATATATTTGTCTATTTTATTTTAGAATAATTAAATATATGGGTAAATAAATAAATAGAGATAGAAAAAAGAAAGTTAAATTTATATAGAAATATTGAATATTATGATATTTTGATGGGAATATTGACTATTCTGGAAATTTTTCCCGTAAATTATGTAATCGGTAAATCTGGTACTCGGTAATCCTCAACTCAAATACATAGAGCGGAGATAAAACTCTTTGACCGGTCCCTCTCTCCAACTCCTGTAGCAGTCTTAAATCTTAATTACTGGACCTACCCGCCACATAGACACGACCCGTTTTTCCCCGCTCAGACGCTCCCGCCCTTCCCGTGCGCTATCTCCCGCCTTTACAGAATCCATCTCCAGCGACTCTCTCTCCCCCCCTCCCCCTTCCCCCGCCAACTAACACCGCGCGGCGATCTCTGCAATAAAATCTCACAAGCTCACAAAATGGCAGGCTCAGTGCAAGCGTCGGTAGCTTTAGTACAACTCAGGGAGCGCCTCTGTAGTCGCACCTTCGCTCATTCCCTCCTTCAATCCTCCTCCGACAGCAACTTCAGGTACTCAACCCCCTCTCCTCCTTCTCTCTCTCTCTGTCAGGTTTTTTCTGATCCACAATAACTTCCGAAAGGACCAAAAAGTGTAATATTTGCTAATTTATCAGGAAACTGAAGTTCCACATTTCTAGCTCCATCTCATCGGCCTGCAGCAAAGTTTTACTTCTCCGTGGAGACAAGGGATCTGGTAAAGCTGCGGTAATATCAGCGTCATTCTATAATGCTGTCACTATATAGACAATGAATAAGCATTAAGTTAATTTAGATTTAATTGGAACAAGAAAGGCCCCCTTTCTGTTTGGAAGCCGATCTTTTTTCTATTTTTTGGATATATGGATATTTCTGTATTTCATGTTATTGTTTCCCACACAAAATAGCATCAATTTTAAAGCAAAAGCAATACTAGGTCTTCTTGTTACCACACGACAGACTAATACTGAAATGTGAACCTTATCCTTTTGTTTTTCTCTTGCCATAGGTTGTCGAATTGGTTTTGAAAGATCTAAAGGCTGAGCATCCTGATGCTATCTCCGTGGTATGGTTATGAGATTAATAATTTGCCTCCTTTAATTTATTTAATCTTGGTTTGTATGATTTTGGGGCCAATTTCATTCCTTATTGCAGGTTAAATTGTACGGTTTGCTTCATAATGACGATGATAACAGTGCTCTTGAGGTTGTTGAAATATATTTCTCTAGTACATTTGATGGGCTGTTAAATACCATAATTCTAGCATGATCCAACTAACTATTTATTTTTGGGTTTTCAAGGAAATTGCAAGACAACTATGCTCAGGGCATGAGTTTTCCTTTTCCAAAACAGTAGGTGTCTTATTTATGTGCATGTTTTTTGTCACAGAGAAAATGAGTTTATATATTTTTTTATTTTGCACCGATGAAATATTCTGATCAACTTGACCAGGCTGGCATTAAAAAAAGAAGAGAAAGGGTTCAGATAATTATTCTTTGGTGATATCTAATCGATTATGTAACTTAGGCTTACTTTGACCTTGATTACCAACCTAAAAAAACGTATATAAAAACACCATCTCATACCACCAGTACCACCACATATTGAAAAGGCACAAGATCAGTACATGTTATTAACTTGCTGGGGGTTCAGAAACAACCAAATTTGTAAGAATTCGTTGTTCTAAATGTTGTACTTGACTATCTATACTATTTATTCTAGGCTTCATTGGAGGAAAATAAAGAGTTCCTCATGGACATGCTCAAGTAAGTTAAAATGTGCATTGATTGCCGCATTAATATTCATTGTCAATATGGAACAATTATGCTTGTTTGACTTCAAACTTCATCTCCGGATTGGTTGCATTTTCTTATTACTAGGGAGTATGGGTTAGCTCGTAAAACAGTAGTTTTTGTGCTACATGAGTTCCACCTGTTCACTCAGGTATATTTTATTTGGTTCGTTATATTTACAGCTTCAACCCTTATAAATATAGTTTCAAGAACATGACCAAAAGTGTTTGATCATATTCTATTACAGGGAAAACAGTGGTTGCTTTATACCTTATTTGACGCAATGGAAACTTTCACTTCACAGTCTATTATAATTGTTGGTTTGAGTTGTCTGGAGGTATAACTTCTCTCTTCCTAGAAGCTGTTCCTTTTTTGTTTGATTATGATTTGCGAACTAATTCACAATTATTGATTGTGAGTTGCTGTTGTCATATTATAACTTCATCAGTTACTATTACTATTTTTGGAAAACCAAGGCATTTGCATTGCATACTACAATAAAAGCTGTACCTGACTAAAGTTTTGGCATGCAGAAATCTTTTATACATATATTAAATTGTTGTTAATGTAGGGTTCAGAGCAGCAGTTAGAAAAAAGGGTCAGGTCACGTTTCTCTTCTTGCACCCTTTTGTTCGGTCCTCCTTCAGAAGAGGATGGGAGAAGGTAGTTTAGCCTTTTTAACTTCTCTTTTCACCAAAACCTTATCCAGAATTATAAATTAATAAATTAATAAAGATAACAGTAACAATAAATATCATAGTACTTCTGACAATGTTGAAAGCAGGTTGTTGGAGCAGCTGCTTCATCTACAGAAAGATTCGAGTCTCCCTTCTAAGTATGTTGTAGAGTTCAATTCAAGACTTCATGTATCCTTTTGCTATGATTCAGCTTAGCTTTCCATATTAGGATTAACAGTCCTGCCAATTGATTAAAAGGCGAGAGAGATTGAGGAAGTTATAGAAGAGTTTTTCAAAAAATATATTTTTCAAGAGAAATTAGGACAGAGGCAGTCAAAAAGATTAAACTGGGAAATTGTGAACAATGAAAGGGAGGTTATTTGTCTATCATTTCTTTTGATTAGTTTTGTACTGGCATAACTCGGTCAAATATTAAGTAGAAGTTTCCCTTAGCATACATATTTATAGAAAATTTTTAGCGATAAGAAGTTCAAAGAAATTCTCAGTTCTTTCGCCTGTGCAGACGGGTCAATAAATCATCTGTTGAGATTCTTGTAAGTTCTCTACGTTCTGTGATCTTCCTTTTTAATTGAAGTTATGACATAAGGTCCTGGTGTTATTATTGGTATCTATGCCACTGGCGGGAATATATTGGTTCTGAATACATTCTATTTCAGATTTGTAGCTTCATCTTATATGGATATGGAATCTGGACACCTATCTTTACAAAGCTTCGAGAGTGCATATTCATTGATGAAGAGGCAGCCCAAGTTTGACAGCCTGCATGGTCTCTCTCTCTCTCTCTCTCTCTCTCTCATGTGTTTGTGTGTGTGTGCATATTTTAATTTCAACTTTGGTGTTTTTGTGATTGCCTCTCAAAATTTCTGAACAGATTTATCTATTTTGGAGCTTTATTTTCTGGTCTGCATGCACAGACTGCAATGCAAAGAGGAAACATCATACAATTTTAATTCTGTAATGAAAGGTAAGGTCAATCCACTTTATACCTGGGTCTTTTCAATTATTTTGATTAATATTTAAAAACTTGATGTTTTTTTTTTCTGTCTCAGAGTATAAAGCTATACAGGATGCATACAGAACTTCTGATAACTACTCGCATGCTGTATGCTTGCGGGTCAGTACTATAGCAATTTCCAGCTTTTTTTTCCTTTTGAAAATGTTTTAGCTAGCAAGATTAATATTATATTCCAAAGCAGGCTTTTGAGCACCTTTTGGATCGTGAATTAATCAGCTTCACAGATGCTAAAGGAAGAAATGATTCTATTAGGTTCTGGCCTGTTAAACTTCTTGTTTCTTCCCGGGAACTACATGATTCTCTCAAGTCAAATCCGAGTTGCCCAGTGAGTTATATATATAATACTTGCAGATTTTAGGAAATGGGGAAAATGAAAAATCATAGAATTATTTACCTTGTAGGCTTATCCTACACACACACACACACATTATTTTAATCATATTTGACAAAATAAATATAGTTTTCATTTGGAAAGAATTGCATGCATCGAGAATTTTTTTAGAAATTATTATGTACATATTAAATTGATAAAGATGGATTAAAAAGAGCAATTGCAGGAAAAAATGAAAAATAAATTAACCTCATATGCAGGGATGGAATATAAATAAAATCTGGTTTTATGTTTTGAAAAATTATGTCATCAATAGTGTAGTCCCACAAGGGGTCTAAAAGACAAACACTCCTCCAGTAGTTCTATAGTCCGAGTCTAGACCCACTAGTGTTTTTATTGCCTGAGTGCCACCTTAGGGGTTGCTTTTGGTGCAATCCCCATGCTGGAAGCAAGGGGATATACATATCAGTGTATTGTTGGCTGTATCAATCTATGTTTTGTGAAATATAATGATAGGCCAGCTGGCGTCTCTTATATGTAAGATCAAGTATTGTATGTGTATCTATTCCTGATACTTATGAGGTATGGTCTATGATACCTATTAGGCGTGTCTGGGTAATGTTGATTGACAGGAACCCCACGGTCTGTTTCATGATCACTTGATCCACTTGCTGGTGATCTGCATCAGCATGAGTCTTTTTGGAATTAGATGCAACCAAAACTTGACATATTGTCAACTTGTATGGTTGGTTTAGTGAATTAGTTTATAGTTGTGTGACCTTGCGCATTCTAGTTACCATTCAACCTGTATTGTAGTTTCACCATACAATTTGCTTATCAATTTCATTTCAAGTTTCTCCTTTTTTTTTTTTTGTTACTAGTGCCCGTAGGCCAAGTTTTTCCTTGTTGTTGTTTAGTTAATTGACTTTTTCCTTGTTTGTCACCATTTCACATTTTCTGTTTTTGTGCTTGTTTACCAAAACGGAAATATCTTATTAATTTGCAGGCTATCCTCCAAAAATTGCTTGACCATGAAAGCTACATGTGATGAGCTGCATCTTCCCTCCTTTTTTGATGCCGAAAGTAATTTTCGATGATAATTATAGCTTGTCACAACATTAATCATGCATCCTTTGCCTGCTCTACTATTAGGCATGCTGTTGGTCGTTGTTATTTATAAAATCTTTATTGACGTATGCAATCCAATTGCGATTGTATCATGGCTTCGAAGAATTTTTTTTATGGGACAAATGCACCGTTTCAGCAAATTATAGACCTCTAAGCAACCTATTGGTTCATTGCACTGAGCGGGGTTTCTGCTCCATTCCAATTGTGCTTTAAGAACATATAAATCTGCATGTCTAACTCAAAAAAGGAAGAGTCAGATGAAACGACCAATGAAAAATGTGTGTTTTTTTTTTATGGAGTGGTGGATTAGAGGAGAACCCGATAATTCATTTGTGATCAGAAATTCCAGATCTGCTGACTACAGTTCTTTCCGTTTGCATCCAACCTGTCGAACCCGGTTCACTGCTTGCATCCAAAAGTGGTGATGCAGAAATGTAGCATTACCTGCTTTAAACCGATTACCGGATCCAACTGTAGGCACCAATTTTTAGGTTTCTACACGTGACATTGTTCGATCAAATGGCCCTAGGGCTGCTAATGAGCTTGACTCGGCTCGATTTTGAAAGAAAAAACTCGGTTCGGCTCAGTTCAGCTCATGTAAATAACTCGGCTCGGCCGGGCCGAGCCGGCTCGCGAGCCAGTTCAGACCATATTTGAGCTTTTTCACAACATGCAACAGCTATTTGTTTGATTAACGCAACAAACCATGTGCAATATTCTAAAAAAACAAAAACAAATGTGAAATCACTAAAAGGAGAATACAAATGAGGAGTTTGTTATTACCACCCTTACAGGATCGTAAGATTTATCTCATTGAATTTGTACTTTGTGTTGTTGTTTTTCTGTTACTGGTACATGTGGTACTAGAGGATTTCTGAGCAAGTAGTTAGAATTGGTTTGTGTTTGAATCAGTCTATGATGCTAAAGTGGTGGGGACAGAGATTTTACTAGTTCGTTTTGCTCCTGTACCAATTACTGGCTCAGTCTATGATACCTTTATATATAATTAAATAACAGCCAACTTTTTTAAACGATTCTAAAGTTGCTTCAGTTACTTATATGATATGAGGCTTTTCCTGCAAGGTCAATTCAAAATGCCTTTTTAAGTGGCAGTTTCAATCAAATAAAATCAACCAATTAGATGCACCTGAGAATCAGTATCTGAATCAGTATTGATAAAACTCACAAAATAAAAACAGTATCTGAATTAGTATCGATAAAACCCATAAATTTTCAGAAGAGAATCACTCTCCAAATTTGAAATAACTCAAAGAGAGAGAGAGCACCTGAGAGCAACGGAGCCAACGAGATGAGAGATGAGAGAGCCAGCGAGAGCGTCAGGTTTAGGGTTTAGGGTACCAGATCAGAACAGAGTGAGAGCGCGAGGTGAGAGATCGCAGAGCGACAGAGTGAGAGATCGCGAGGTGAGAGGCGAGAGAGCGACAGAACTCGATTCGATGGGCTCATGAGCCAGCCCGGCTCGGCCCAGATTCGGCTCGGTTGATATGTAAAATTTTAAGTCAAGTCAAGTCCGAGCTTTTTTCAGTTCAGGGCCCGACTCGATATCAAATATTGAGCTGTTCAACTCGTGGATTCATGAGCCGGCTCGGCTCATTAGCAGCCTTAAATGGCCCCACCAAGGTATGTGAAATATTTTTTATCCTCGGTATTCCTTTCTTCGGATTTGCCCCATCACCATCAAGAAACTACCCCTTTGCCTTTTGAGAGCACAAATAAACTTGAAACAATCCAAGTTTGAAAATCTAAAAATTCAATCATAAATAACTTTCTGTACTAGTTAAAATACCATTTTGAACACACGAAAATACCATACAATTTAAATACTTGGACTGCCTAGTATAGACATCTAATTATGCAAGTTTAAACACGAGGTAATTTAACTTTAAACACAGACAAATCAAGTATAATAAAGGACCTTTCAATCAATCAAGTATAAACACCTGGATTAATAAAGTACAATAAAGTCCCTTTTTTTAACTTTTAATACTGCTTCAATTGGACCCTCCTATCAATCAACTAAAAAGTTGAAAACTGCTTCCGAGGCAATTTCTCACAAGAGGCAGCAAGTGAAATGACAAATTTGGAAAGACAAATTGCTGTAAATTTGGTGCAACTGTCACCATCTGACGATGGAATAATGTGGATATGGACATCAACAGAAAACTTCACAATCGAGTCGGCTTATCAAACATTGATGGACAGTCCAAGAATTGAGAACACGGTAAGAAGAATTTGGAAATTGAAAGTGCCGCCAAGATTTAAAAGTTTTCGTATGATTGACATCCTTTAACAAGATTCTTGCAGTGGACAACTTAAATAAGCGCGGATGAAGTCTCACGAATAAATGTATCATGTGCAAGATGCAATCTGAATTAGTATTTCACTTATTCAATGAGTGCATACAGACCAAGCTTTTATACAGATTAATAGAAATCAAGATGAACGTAAATTAAATACCGGAAGGATTATCAAATGAAGATGAAAACACTATAACAAATTTGAAGGAACTCAAGTTTAGCAAGAAAGAGAGATCAATCATTTACGAATGGAGAGTTTCGATCGAATTGATTCTTTTATTGATGCGAGTACTTGAAATTCTATGGATGAGAATATGGTTTCTACTAATCCCTATGAGATTCTTAGAAAAAACCTTGCGTCTGCTTCAGAAGATTATGAAGAATTTATCGAATGTCTTGCTAATCACACAATTTATCATTTGGAGAGAAAGATGCACCAGAACTTTTAGAGAGGAAGCGTGTAATCTGATGCAGCTAGCGGAACAGGTGGAAATACAATGAAGATGCAGCTCAATAACATACGCTTAAGAAAAATAAAAAGCTTACAAATAATTACCTATTAAGTCTGTGGTTTTTTTATATTTCGATTTTCAATTTTCTTTTTTATTTTATTTACTTTTTATAATTTTATTTATGCTCAACTGTTTTGAGCAGAATTATTTTTTTAATTTTGGTTATATACTCCTTTATAACTACAAAATAATTAACGAAAAAGGGCTAGACCCTATTTTCTTTGTCAAAAAATCAACTAAAAAGTTAGTTCGCATTGACAACAATGTTTTTTTTTTTGTGTGTGTTTGTGTGTGCAGAGTTATGTTCCTAGAGAGCATGCGTAAATTAAACTTTCCTCGGTTGTTCTCTTGTAGAACTCTCAAATTCCAAGTAACATTAGAAATTTCTGGAAAAATAGGAACAGGACAATAGACACAGGCAGCTAACGCAGCATCAGTAATTTATTCAAGAGAAAATTATTGATATACTTATTAAAACTTCCAGTAATTTATTCAAGAGAAAATTATTGATATGCATATTAAAACTTCTAGTATTAGAAATAGAGGAGGGTTTAAATGCCTCATTATGTCTCACATCTTATATCTTTGTTTTCAAAATCCAAACGGTCAATCTAAACCGCTTAACATGATATCCATATTAAAATGTGCTTGGAGACTAAATTTTATATTTTTTAGAATGTTTTTACTATTTTTAGCCGGGTACAAAATCATTGTTTTTATGGTCCAAAACAGTTAATTTCATTTACACTATATTTCGTCAGCTTTGCAAATAGCACCCAAGTTTTTTTCTTTTTCTCTCTCTGTTATTTGTACATGATTGCAACTTGTGGTTCAACCGCAACAACCTAGAAATCCGTGACTTGATTCAATTGCAGAAGAATAAATTAGGTCCTCAGTAACGACGACTACATATATTTGTTTGCAAACTAGGAAAAATGTCTTTGTAATTTGCATACCTGAAAGTTGGAAATTTAACAAATAATCCGCAGCGAAACTTTTATTCTAGCAAGATAATCCACTATTATCCACTCTACCATGCTCAATACTCATTCTTTCATGCAATTTATGAAGAGACTCGTGCCTTTCCACAAGCTCCATTACCACTAGAACTCTAATTCTTTTAACTGAGACATTACTTGGCTGTTGACCCTTCTCCACCATCTGATACAAACACTTCTCGGCCTCATCCAACCTGGTGTGTCTTCTCCATCTGACGGTTTTTGCAGTAAACATCAATTAGACAATTGTATGTCACCAAATCTGGTTTGATTTTTAAGTCTCTCATCTCTTTAAAGAACGACTCTACCTCTTCTACTGATTTCCAGCCCGACAAGAGGATGTTAAATGTGATCAAGTTGGGGTTGAACTCGTCTGGCATCAGACATGCTCTTTTCTTGAGAAAGGGTTCTTAAGAGTGTGTGTTGAAGCATGATACGTCAAAATTCGTGCACAATCTCTTGAACATTCTGAAACTCTCTACTGTCTAACTAAACAGACCTTTGCAATTCGACTAAGCACGATCATGACCATTCTGGTGTGATCAAGGTCGGGTTTTTATGGCGCATTTCCTTTAATATCCTTCAGGTTTCTTCAAATTTGCGGGACCGACCGAGGATGTAGAGTATTGTGTCGTAGGAGTACGGGGTGTGGTAAAACCCCTTCTTTTCGGCGACAAAATCAAAGAACTCTGGGGTTTTTAAAGGGGTTGGCATGGCTGAATCTGACCTGCTTGAGAACTTGGTCGATGAGGTCGTTTTTTTTTATTAAAAGGCCAAAGCTCATTTCATTGAAGAAATTTAAATTACACATGCATCATGCTGTTTGTTTACCTGTATATCACCCAAAGACATATCCTAACACAAGTTGTTTCATCAATCTGGAAACACAAAGCATCAAAGAAGTTCATACAAAATAGAAAAATAAGCCACTCATTGGGGCTGTGGATAAAATAGGTAACTACAAAATTTGACTGCCAAGCCCAAGGTCTTCTACTTGTCGTTTTCATAGAGCCGCAAATCTGGTCCCGTAGCGCCAACACAGTAGAGTTGGCCACTTCATCTTCAACATCACCCGGATGCCAGCAAGAAAGAGGGAGTATATCTGTATCAACTGATAGCCACGAAGCTGTAGAGGCAGAAACTTGCTGTGTGACCCTACCTGTTCAATAATGCACAAGTGAGATGATAGGTTGTTTTTTTTTTTTTTTTAAACCTTGGCTAGAAGCTGCCCCAGATGTTATAAAATTGGAAACAATCTCTTACATCACAACTTAGGCAAATAATTACACAAAGCAAGGCCACTGGTATTGACAAGACACTTTGCTAAAACAAGACAAAATCGCCACGGATGTTATAAAATTGGTCGATGAGGTCGTTGGAAAGCAGAATTTGAGAGGAATCGAGACACTTAATCATAAATTCAACCGAAGGGGAATTGGTGATTATGTGAAAAATAGTGGATACATCCTGAATGCGTGCATTAGTAGTAGTCTAGGATGGAACTAGAAAATTTAAATAAAGAGTTAAACTATAAAATGCATAATAAGTGAAAATACAAAAATAATGTGGCCAGACTTGAGTTTGAACTCAATACCTTACAAACATAAAATAAAGCTCTAACCGCTAAATTACAAGTACACATTTATCATTTTATGAGAGAGGCTGTACTATATACAAACTTATAAAAAATGATAATTCAGTTAAACTTTAATATACATGATTAACATTTCTAAATTATGAGGGTGGTTTAGCATCTCCTGACATACACATAAATCCACCCCTGCTAGTAGTATTAAGTTCACCGTTAGGGATGGTAGGGTCTTGAAGGAGGGAAGAAAGAGATTTCAAATGAAGGTAGGGTCTTAGAAGCAAACAATGATAATTTAGTTTGGAAAAATTGGAGAGCTTGAGTGCCATCCTTTCTTACTGTGAGCTTCGTCTCTCTTGCTGTAGGTAAACGGACGTTTTATTGCGGAACGAATAAAAAAAATTTCAACTGAAAAAACATAATTTTTAATTATAGAAAATCTAACCAATTGATTCAGTTCTATGGGTTAACACGAATTAGTATCCTCTGCATTAACTCAAAAGAGAATCTTTTGAGTTAATGCACCTGAACCATCCGATCTACTTTAAAATCAGTGCAAATTCGATCCACACTAATATTAAAGAGCTTCTCTGTTAAAATCAGACAGCCGGATTGACTCCATTTAATATCAGACGGCCGAGATGCATTAACTCAAAAGATTTCCTTTTGAGTTAATGCAGAGGATACGTGTTCGGTTAACACGGCATCTCACATGCCGAACTTTTTTTTATTACCATCTCTCAAAAATAAAAATCTGAGTTCCCTAATAGAACTATGTCAGTTCTATTTATTTTTGTTTTGAAAGATAGTAACAATAAAAAAATGGCTTCACATGTTTAGCCACAAAAAAATTCTACCTACCTCATTTTATTTTTTCGGTTTCTTTAAAACTGTCTAATGAAATCAAATTAATAACTCGATTTCTTTTCAATGAAAATTTTCAAGCAACACTTTCTTTCCCTGTATAGTTTTCAAATAAAAATCTATAAATAAAAATTCTGGAAATGAAAATAAAGAAAGGAGTTAAAGTAGAAGAGAAATAATCTTTTGTTTTTCTCTAATCGCCCACCTTTGAATTATTAGTCTTTATTTTTCTCCAATCTCTTGTTTGGGTGAAATGATTATACTGTCATGATTACAATAAACTACAGTGATTTAAGGTTCAACTTTTTTTTTGGATTTGTTTTCAGTTTAATTAGCAAATTTTGAAGAATACTTTGCTAGTTTGCTTACACCAAGTAGATGAACTTTTATTTTTGTGTTGATGCAGTGTGAGATAAAAATTATAATTTTATGTAAAGATAGGAAATTAAATCACCTAATTATTTAATATTAGCAACAATGTATACACTGAAAACAAGAAGAGATTAATTCTAATTTCAATATCAACCAATAATTTGGTCTTTCTCTATAAGCTGCACAGCTGAATGTTGATCTTAAATTATAATTCAATTTTGAACTTGTCATCACTCACATAGATATTATTATCTTTATCATCAACTTAAAGACGGACTCTCGACATATGAGATGATGAGTTATTAGACAAACATCTCACTCTGAGCTTATCTCTACTGTATGAAGTAAGTTTGTAAAAGAAATTCGTAATCCGTTAGAAATCGTCGAAAAAAGTTTATACTTAGTTTTCTTGATTTAGGTCCGAGCTGTTAATAATCTTACTTGCTTGGCTCGTTAGCTCATGAGTCAAGTTGGAGCTCCATCCGTGCTGACTCGGTTCAATAATGAGCTGAGATTATGATCAATCTCAACCGTTAATCGTTGATATGTTAGATATGTTAGGGTTATAGTAACGCGCACGCGAGTCGCCCCACTCCCTCACGCCGCACCCCCGACCCCCGCTGTCTTGCCTGGCGCCATCCCTGCCTTTCTCCCTCGTGTGCTCCGTGCGTGGCAATTTCCCCCTACATCGTCGCAGCTAAGCAGCTGGGTAGTAAGATGCTTTGCGGTTTTATTAATTTCCCCTCTTCTGTGATGCTAATTAATGGGGGGGGGGGGGGGGGGGGGGGGGGGGGGGTGGGGGGGGTGTGTTTGGGATAGAAATGTTTGTAGGATTTAAGGTTTAAGCTAAATGAAAGATGATAGAAACCGGGACAATGGTAAAAGATAATTGAAGTTTTGTAGGATTTGATATTTTGTTTCTTAAGTTTAAATTAATCAGCGTTGTTTGATATCTCTTGATTAAAATGTGTGTACATAACATAGCTCTCGTTAAGTGAAAAGCAATAAGGTAAGGGTAGCTCCTGATTCGTCACTGCTGTTTAGTATTTTGTTTATTAGCCTTTACAGTTAAAGTAACAGATTGACTGATGTAGTTTTATTTAACAGAAGATGGATAGGGAAAGGCTCATGAAGATTGCTGGTGCTGTCAGAACCGGTGGAAAGGGTAGCATGCGCAGGTTTGTATTTTATTCTAACAATATTTCTCGTAGGATTTTTATCTATGCTGCCTAATGTCTCCAAATATTTATCTTGATCTTTTGACCTGCTTCTTATCATCCATAAATAATGCACCTCAAGCATTGCAGAAGCAAGCTAGCATATATGGATAGTATCGGGCCTACAATTTTTGTAGTATCACTTTCAAAATCTTTGTTGGTACCCTCTGGTTAGATCAACCCTGATAGGTTTTTGCATTGCTTGTCAGAAAGAAGAAGGCAGTGCACAAAACAGCCACGACTGATGACAAGAGGCTTCAGAGCACTCTAAAGAGAGTAGGGGTCAACACCATACCTGCCATAGAAGAAGTCAACATTTTCAAGGACGATGTTGTTATCCAGTTCCAGAACCCTAAAGGTAAGAATTTAAAAAATATTGTACTTATTTTTGTATATGTTAGTTATTGATGCTGAAATATGTGTATGACTTGGTTTGTTTGTGTGATGAATGTGCAGTGCAAGCATCTATTGCGGCCAACACTTGGGTTGTTAGCGGAACACCTCAAACCAAAAGTATGTTTTCCTTTTTGCAATCATTTTCACTTGGAATAGAATTACTTTTGAGCTTTTTTTTTACTTGTTTATGGGCTCCTAGAACGGGATAAAGTCAGATGTGGGCCTGTGGCAATCTTTATGAACCCTGTGCTGTTTAGATATTCAGCTATTGTCAAATTTTGAACTAGCTACATTAATCTTGAACATTTTTTTACAACAATTGCAATTTGACATAGAAGAAACATATTTTGAATCAAGTTTTCGAGGTGAATTCTAAACCTTTTGATTTATTTATTTTTGTTGCTGCAGAGCTTCAGGAGCTTCTGCCTTCAATCATCAACCAACTGGGTAGGTTGTTTCTTGCTGAAGATGTTGTTGGATTAATACTTGTTTCAAAACATGAGTGGCTCTTTCTTCCAAATGTGTAGAACGTAGCTAAAATACATTTGTACCCCTCTGTTGTAATTTTTCAGGTCCAGATAACTTAGACAACCTGAGGAGATTGGCTGAGCAGTTTCAGCAACAGGCTGCTGCAGCTGGTGGTGCTGACGTGGCAGCCAGCGGTGTACCTCCTACAATTCTGGAAGAGGACGATGATGATGTCCCCGATCTTGTGCCTGGGGAGACTTTTGAAGAGGTTGCGGAGGAGAAAAAGGACAAGGAATCATCTTAAACAAAGCTTCATTTTTGTCTTTTAGTTTGTCTCAGTTTCCTCTTAGTTTCTTTCGGTTATTTTCTCAGAGTCTGTTGTTGTCTCGCCTTCCTTTTTTTATCATTGGTAGAACATTGGAACCCTAGGTGTAGTATCTGTCTTGATCATTTTTGTAGTTTTTTGGAGCAATTAAACAGCCGGTATCAAATGGTTTTGCGCATATTTTTCTGTTGTGTAACTTATGAATTGTATGTGCATCTTTAGAATTGAATCCAATCTCTTTTCTGCCCTCCCGAGCCCTAGCATGAAAAAATTATTATGAGAATCTGCAACAAAATTTCACTAGCCAGTAGTCCCACACTGGCGTGCAGTACATCGTACATTAGGACTAGGTTGAGTCATACGGCGTTGCCAATATTCAGATCTTCAAGACAAGACTGAATGAGCCACACTGTCATATGGTGTAGCCAGGAGAGGTAGATACAGAGGATTGACCCAACATCTCCTAGAGAATAAACTTCACAACATAAGCTTCAATCACTTCTTTCTTTAGTGCATTTGTAAAGGCATATTTTCATGTTGCATGAAGTTGTCTGAATATGATGTTTGTACAACAGGCCTTCATCATCTGGTTTCATTGCACAACCAAGAGAGATTGGGGCATAGTACCACAAATTATAGTTAAGAGAAGTTCAACTGCACAAGAAGGGTAAATTTGATACAAAACTTGGTCAAAATTGAATTGATAGGCACACTGATGAACTGATGATTAATTTAAACAACATTGGATCTGGTGAGAGATAGAGATCCGCCAAAACCGTAATTGTCGAGTGCATTTCTCTATGTTATCAACTTTCCATGGGCAATGCTCAAGAGGAAGCTGAATGCAGTAAATATTATCCACAAAATTTCATTATATAGGATGCTCCATATATACATTAAAATCCATTATATTTTTTTAATAGTGTGAAACTGAGCTTTTATAATGCTTATCTCAGATGATTAGCAAAAAATATTACAACACTTATCCATGCTAAACGAGTTATATTGAATTTAAAAAAAGGATCTAAATTCTGAGATACAATTGTGATGCAGTGCGTACCGAGATCGCAACCTATTCAGACTCGGATATGGACGATGGCCACAATAAATCCAAACCAATCAAGGATTTAATTTATTCAACTTGAAATTAATGGCATGGATGGTCTTCTAGGATTCTTGAAGCAATTAAACAATTTAATAATTTCCTTTGAAATTTGTTTTGTTCAACAAACGTATTTACTTCTTTTAGGGTTTTGGGTTTTTAATTAATTAGCACTTAATATTTTCTCTTAGGGTTAAGTAATGTTTGGTTATAAAAGAGAAACAGATGTTATGGTTGTAGGGAGTTGATTATTGAATAGAAAAGTTGTGTTTGTGTGTTTGAGTTCTTTGTGTTACTTTTACTCTTCTCTATTACCATAAACTGAGTACTTGAGCTTATCGGGCAAGACAGTTTCGGGACTGCCTTGCGTCAAATTGCGAATGACCACTACGATCTATGTTGCACAGATACGCCTAAACAGGCGACGTATCGGTATCGGACACGTATCAGATACCGATACGCGCCCGATACGGCACCCATACGTATCCGATACGCCAGCTGGCGTATCCACCTACGTGGCGTATCCTTACTTGGCCGATACGGTCGCCGATACGCTTTGACTCGCTTGGATACGCCTGAATACGCCTCTGGATACTCCTGGTCCACCGTGCACCGCGCCACCGCGTGGTCCACCGTGATTCGAACCTGGGAAGTTAGGCATAACAACCATAGCCTCCTACCACTATACTATTGTAATGTTGTTGTTATAATATAGTACTTATTATATTTAATATATATTTCGCTATAGTATTGTTTTGCTCAATTTGATTCATATAAATATAATTAAAATAATAAAAAATATTATATATAATAAACGTATCGTATCCTTGATTTTTGAAAATTACCGTATCGCCGTATCCGTATCGTATCCGATACGATACCCGTACCTGTATCCGTGCAACATAGACTACAATCCACCAAGGCAAGATAGTTACCAACCACACCAACTTGTAGGGATTGTACTGTATCAACAAGGCTGCTAAATCAGTCTGGATCAAACACATTATAAACCCCTGGTCTTCAATACACAAAATGCAAGTTTCAACACTGAATTTTTTTTAATACAGCACAATCAGCCTGGATCAAATGCTGATATGACACATTCAATCTTGTCTTGAAAATTATTGGTTCACTGCCAAAAATTATTTTCATAAAAAAGCCTACCTGAGCTTAATGTGCTTCTAATCCTAGATTCTCTAACATCTTCTGTTTATATTCAAGTTCTCTCCTCGACAACAAATATTTGATATCGCCATCCCAAGTGCACATCTGGTAGTACCTGCCTTGTATCTGGTATTGAAATTCCACCACTGCTGCACAAAAGGTCCCGTGGCCTTTTCAGATCTGAACATACTTATCATTTGTCAATATAATTGAAATTCCACAATCCGCAAAACCAGCCTTTTGCAACTTTAAACAAACTAGGATTTCTTAGTTGCCTTAATTTCTTGTTTTTGGGATTATTTGTTCAATTCTGTTGTATAAATTAAAGTGCATACTATAAGAGTTCGCTCACATATAGTATGCACTTCCGCCTCTTATTCATCTCAGTGAGAAGTTGCCTGGTACAGTTTTTTTATTCTTTTTGGTGATTTTGCCCTCGCAAAGATTATGATAGAACAGTAAGTTTAACTTGTCATAATGTACATTGTACAATGTACAATGTACTGCATGCCAGTGTGGAACTACTGGCTAGTAAGATTTTGTTGTAGATTTTCATACTAGAAGACTACTATGCTACTAAATAAATTTTTCATGCTAGGGCTCAAAAGGGCAGAAAAGAGATTGGATTCAATTCTAAAGATGCACACACAATTCATAAGTTACACAACAACAGAACAATATGGACAAAACCATATGATACCAGCCGTTTAATTGCTCCAAAAAACCGCAACAATGATCAAAACAGATGCTACACCTAGGGTTTCAACGTTCTACCAAAAAGAAGACGAGACAACAACAGACTCCGAGAAAAAGACCAAAAGAAACTAAGAGGACAGCCGAGACAATTATTAAGATGATTCCTATTCCTATTTCTCCTCAGCGATCTCTTCAAAAGTCTCCCCAGGCACAAGATCGGGGACATCATCATCGTCCACTTCTGGAATTGTAGGAGGTACACTGCTGGCTGCCACATCAGCACCACCGGCTGCAGCAGCCTGTTTCTGAAACTGCTCAGCCAATCTCCTCAGGTTGTCTAAGTTATCTGGACCTGAAACATTACAACAGAGGGGAACAAATATATTTTAGCTATGATCAACACATTTGGAAGAAAGACCCACTCATGTTTTGAAACAAGTATTAATCAAACTACATCTTCAGCAAGAAACAACATACCCAGTTGGTTGATAATTGAAGGCAGCAGCTCCTGAAGCTCTGTAGCAACAAAAATAAATAAATCATTAAAATGTTTAGAATTCACCTTGAAAACTTGATTCACAGTTATATTTTCTTTTATGTCAAATTGCAATTATCGTCAAAAAATATTTCATGATTAATGTAGCTAGTTTAATTTTGACAATAGCCAGATATCTAAACAGCCACAAGGTTCAGAAAGATGGCCACAGGCCCACATCTGACTTTATCACGTACCAGGAGCTCACACGAGTTAAAAAAAACATCTCAAAAGTAATTATATTCCAAGTGAAAGTGATCGAAAAAAAGGAAAACATACTTTTGGTTTGAGGTGTTCCACTAACAACCCAAGTGTTGGCCGCAATAGATGCTTGCACTGCACATTCATCACACAAACAAACCTGATACTCATATTTCAGCATCAATAACTAACATATACAAAAATAAGAACAATATTTTGTAGAATTCTTACCTTTAGGGTTCTGGAACTGGATAACAACATCATCCTTGAAAATGTTGACTTCTTCTATGGCAGGTATGGTGTTGACCCCTACTCTCTTTAGAGTGCTCTGAAGCCTCTTATCATCAGTCGTGGCTGTTTTGTGCACTGCCTTCTTCTTTCTGACAAGCAATCCAGAAAACTATTAGGGTTGATCTAAACAGAGGTACCAACAAAGATTTTGAAAGTGGTACTACAAAAGTGATACTGCAATGGTTGAGGTGCATTAAATGTGCATTATTTAAATGTATTTTAATGAAAGTTTTAAGCATGAGTACCTGGCATCTTATTGAAATGATATTAGGCAGCAAAGATCAAAATCCTACCAGAAAAATTGTAGGAATAAAAGACAAACCTGCGCATGCTTCCCTTTCCACCAGTTCTGACAGCACCAGCCATCTTGATGAGCCTTTCCCTATCCATCTTCTGTTAAATAAAACTATATCAGTCAATATGAGACTTGAAGTGTAAAGTCTACTTGATAAAATATCTCAATAGCAGTAGCGGACCAGGACATACCCTAACCTTATTGCTTTTCACTTAACTAGAGCTATGTTATGTACACACATTACAATCAAGAGATATAAAGCAACACTAATTACTTGTAAAATTTAAGAAGCAAAATTGCAAATCCTAACAAAACTTAAATTATCTTTTACCCTTGTGTCCTGTTTCTATCATCTTTTATCTTAAACCTTAAACCCTAGAAATATTTCTATCCCAACTGGAAGGAACTTCATACTATTGACTAGCTAGAAGAATATGAGCCGAGCCACATCGTTAACAGTTCGCCAGATCCCAAACCCCTTTTCTCCCCTCTCCCCTCTCAAGCTCACCACTCCCCCACCAGCCTCTCCACGTATTGCCTCTGACTGTAGCAGAAACTAATAGAGCATCACAGGAGAAGGGGAAAGTTCTCAAATAGCATCGAACCACGGGCTAGGACAGGCACTGAGCAGTACCAATCAAGAATCACACGAAATCCAAATTTAAACTAATCTCCAGTTAATCTTGCAAATAACTTTGAATTCGACAATTCCAAGCAAGGCAAAGAAAGACTCATCATTAGTGGCGGTCATCATCACAAACCAATAAAGGGGAAAGGAGATGAGAGCAAGATATCAATACATTTCAGAAATCTTTCTCTATTCAATCTTTAAGCAAAACAATCACCATCTCTCACGCACGCACGCACGCACCAGAAAGAGAAGCGATAAAAACCCTAAATTGGATTGGAGAAGGGAAAGGAGAAAAAAAAAATAACCGAGAGATAGCAGACATAATAAACCCCCAGAGCATCTTACTCACCAACTGCTTAGCTGCGGCGATGTAAGGGGAATTACCACGCACGGAGCGCACGAGAGAGAAAGGCTGGAAAGGTGCCACGCAAGACTGCGGAGGTCGGGGTTCAGGCGTGGGGGAGAGAGGCGACTCGCGCGCGCGTTACTGTAGGCGTAGGAGAAAGGAGAGAGGGAGGGGATAAGGACTAAGGAGGGACTACTTTATCCGAAGGAGGAAAGTGAGGCGCTTGCTTTTAGGGCTTTACGACGAGAGAATCTCGACCTTCCGATGAGTCAAATGAGCGATCACGGATTTATACGAAGAATAAAAAAAACTTCGGTGATGGAAGATGCATCTCGTAAGGCCGAAATTTTTATTGTTGCCGCTCGCTAAAATCAAATGAATATCACTGCTGGGAGCTTTTATTCAATACTATCATCTCGCTAGCTCAGTTTGCACATCAAATTAGCCTGTGCGCGGACTGAGTTGGCGCACCAGGTGGTACGCAGACTGGGTTAGCGCACCAGCCTTTTCACCATATTTGATGTTTATTTTTCGCAACCCAGTGTCTCAGTCCGCGCACCGGCCAATTTGGTACGCGAACTGGGTTAACGGGGGTGGTAGTATTGAATAAGACCCACTGGGGGTGGTAATAAATTAATTTCAATTTTTTTTAGTGGTAACAATAAAAATTTCGGCTCGTAAGGTATGTAAGTTAGGTGACTTTATACAAAATTAATTAGAAAGTTTAAATTTTTTATATGTAGATGCATCTCGTAAGTTGGGTGAGTTTTGATGATTCAAATTTATTATTTAAAATCAATTTGATAGGTTTTAGAGTTAAGTTCACAAATATGCTTGATGAACTTAGAAACACCTAGTTTTACTCTATTATTTTAATATATTTAAGAATAAAATATTATAGACACTCTAAATTTATAAATTTTATAAAATTGAGTCTAATTTACAAACATTGACGTACGGGTATACATTTAGATTTAATAATTTTTATGACTCACGTATCCATACAAATCCCAAAAATCAAAGGGAAAATGCTATATAAACATAATCAAAAGCAGAACACCAAAAAAAGATAATGAAATATTACGACAATACTAAACTTCTCGTCCATTTAGCAATCAACAACAATCTGACAGTATTGAATCCGAAAAAAAAAAACAACTAAACACAAAACATCCTCGAAAAGAAAATTATGCATTTACAATAGTACTGATCTACGAATAGCTACTATGTCAGTGTCTAAAGCAGTATCGTAAAAAACGGATGTTTAATATGTTTAATTGTCCGATTAATTATTGGCGGTGACTAAATCATTATGACTCACGAATAGACTTGTTAGAACGTTATTTGTGTATGAGACCGGCTAATTTGTCGATTGATCCAATTAATCGTCCGTTTTCTGTTTAAACGGTCCGATTAATCGTCTATTTTCCATTTATATAGCCGATTAGTCAGTAATTTTTATTATTCTTTTTTTTCTATATTTATTTGTTATATGCATTATACTTTGTCTTATTTTTGAAATCTTTTTTAAATGACAACTTCATGAAACTTTAATAATTAACAAAAAAAGCCTAAGTTAAAATAAGTTTATATGATAAGTTAAATTAATTATTTTTTAATAAATTATAAGTATATACATATAAATTTAATAAAAATACAAAATTGTCTGTAAAATTTTAATTAATTAGTTGCATACCGATAAATTACTTAAGAGTGCACCATCCATTCCACAATAGTATACTGTTATTTACAATACCGATTTAAAAGTACCTGTAATAATGCGTAGCACTTTTTTTTTACAGTTACACAGCCGATTTTTTTTTTTTAAATAGTATTTCTTTAAATTATTTCAACGGAACAAGCCTTGGTGGGGCGGAAGTTCGAAAACTAGCCTCCACCGATCCTACGGACCAGTGTAGCAAGAAAAACACAACCCACACCGATCCTAGGGATCGGTGGAGCCAATTTTGCACCAGCCACATCATACTATACGGAAGACCACACCAAATATTCCTACACCGATCCTGTGAATCGGTGTAGCTTCAAAAATGTCTCCACCGGTCCTGTGGATCGGTGTAGGTTTAAGGTCAAAAGAAGTTTATAATTAGATGTACAATGTTTAAATATAAGGATATTTTCAAACTCGTACGATATTTCTAAACACATTATATGTATTAATTATAAGAGTATTATAAGAGTATTTCCAAAGGACCGGTCAAAAGGTGGAGTTTGGAAATATGTATCAAAAGGTCAAAAGAGTCAAGAGACCGGTCAAAAGGTGGAGTTTCTAAACTCGTACAATGTTTAATTATATGTGTTTATAAGAGTCAAGAGATCGGTCAAAAGGTCAAAAGAAGTTTGGAAATATCGGTGTTTAGGTTTAAGGTTCAATGTCAAAATCGCAGATCAGTTTGGAAATCAAGGCTCCACCGGTTCTGGGGATCGGTGGAGATATAGATGAAAGATTTTCTGTGGCAAGAGTATTGGCTGGTGCAAAACAGGCTGCACTGGTCTCTAGAACCGGTGTAGATTGGGTTTTTTTTGCTCCACCGATTCTAGAGATCGGTGGAGGCTAGTTTTAGAAATTCAATCCAACAAAGACTTGTTCCGTTGAAATAATTTAAAGTAATTCTATTTAAAAAAAAACTCTACACAGCCCGTAGACTTTATGCGTAGCACATTAACTATTGCAAACTAGTCAAAAGTGAGATAATAAAGTCACAATGATTAATAAAATATTTTCTTATTCCAACAACGAAGATCAAGCAGGGGCATGGCCGCATGGAGGTACGGAACAGATTGATATGGGCGGATGTACGGAAAAATCAGAAGAGAGAGATATACATTTTCTTATTATACCAATAAATTAGTTATGAGTAAGGGCTGTCAAAAAAGATTGCGGCTCGTGGCTCGTCTCTAGCTCGCTCGGTAGTGGGCCGAGCTGTTAACGAGACAGCTCGGTTTAGGCTCGGGCCAAAATAAACGAGCTGAGCCAGGGGTCAGCTCGGACCGGGCCAGCTCGGCTCGTTAAGCTACAGTGAATTTAAGGTTTAGCCCCGTATAATTTTAAGTTCAGTCTCATTTTCAAAGGCGCAATTATGCAAAATTGATGTATTTTCGGTTTGGGAAGAAATAATATGGGCTTTAGTTGCTTGAAGATGTGCCTGCTGGACGATTTCTTAAATTTTTTGAATGAGCTTTCTTATTTTTTATTTTTGAATTTGTATAATAACAACCCAATAAAGCCCAACGAGCCAGCTCGGGCTGGCTTGTCACAAGCTGAGCCAAGACTTTTGGCTCGGGACCCCTAGGTCCGGCTCGCTCGGCTCAGGCTCGGGCCAGAGTTAACGAGCTGAGCCAAGGCCCAGCTCGGCCCGAGCCAGCTCGTTTACAGCCCTAGTTATGACTTCATACGAGGGTTGTAAATAACAGTATGTGCTTATTGGATGACAAAGTATTGTTAAGTAATTAATTGAAAATAATGGGTTATAATTGTAAATAATCGGCTGATTTGTTGAGAAAATCTGTCACAGTTTGATCGTTGCTAACGACTAATCAGCTTATTAATTAATCTAAACAATCGGTTTTTACAACAGTTTTTCAAATAAGTATAAATCAATTAATTTATAAATGGAGATATTTCTTATTATACCATTGAACTAGTTTTAAGTTTGAATGGATAAATATCAAATTTGTAATTTTGAGGGGATATTTCTAATAGAGGAGCGTTAAAAACTTAAAATCCCTCATGTATTTTGTGTCTCATTGTGACTCGTATTCTTTAACTCTATTTTTAAAGTTTAAATAGTCTATTTTGAACCACTTGACATGATATTCATATTAAAGCGCACTAGAAAACAATTTTATATTTTAGATAGTTACATAATTACTATTCATGGACCATCCAAAAACGGTGACCAACATGAACCACGTTTAATATTATATATTTATAATTTCATATATTTTTTTAATATTTTATGACTTTACTTTCTCAAGTAAACTTAAAATAAAAAAAAATGCATAAAGATGACCAACGTGATTAATTGTTATAAGTTACGTCACGCTTAATTACGACATGTGCAGTCAAGACATAACTAATGTGTCATAATTATTGGAATGCCACGGTAATTTTTCGTAATTTTAATTACGACGCATAGAAATTTAATTTAACCACAACATAACATGTAACCAAAATCACCGACTCAAAACGATTCAACACGAATTTACGTGAAGGGCGCAAGTCTGTAAGACCACGATACTCCAATTAATCAACGGCCAGTTCATCAATTCAAAAAAAAAACTACTAAGGTAAAAACATAAACAGAAGGATGTTTAAATAAGGAGGTGCTAAACATCCTTAATAAATTAAATTTTTCATTTTATCCTTTAATTGTTTTAATATTTATAAAAATTAATACTATTAATTTTCCTCGTAAAATAAATTTACTGGATCTCTCTCCACCTACATTTTTATTAATATCCAAAGTTAATTTCAAATTAATAAATATACCTAGAATTTCTTGATTTTTCGAAAAATGTCCAAACCGGCCAGATTCTGACCGGTTTCCTCCTCTCCAGAAACTGGCTAGAATCTGGCCGGTTTCTCCTTTTTTTTTTTTTTTTTTAAAGACACTATGAAGAGCAAGATAATGAAATCTAACACTGAAAATTCGAATTTTTTGTTTAAATTATTTGTTAGATTACTTCTTTTGATGTATAATTAGCATATTTATACTAAAATATGCTAAATTACTTGAAATTATATTGAATTACACTATATTACATTAAATTACGCTAAATTATGTTAAATTACGCTAAAATACGGTAAATTACGCTAAATTACATATGAATATGGATGATATCTTTATTGAGAAGGCGAAAAACGATTTCAGTAAATGACTACTTTTCGAAAAGCTTGCGAAAATAAGCATGGATCAGTGCCCGCGATGCCAATTTT
Organism: Carex parvula; assembly: GCA_025461045.1. NCBI lineage: Eukaryota > Viridiplantae > Streptophyta > Magnoliopsida > Poales > Cyperaceae > Carex > Carex parvula. The sequence goes on along the minus strand of JAJGRW010000113.1, from coordinate 139,794 downwards.
CAAAATTCAGAATTACCAAAAAACAAAGGGAAGAGCCTCAAAACTTGAGTTGAAGTTTCCGATTAAGATTTTCATTTCTATTATTCAATCTAAGTAACTCAGTAAATTAGTTATATAATGAACTTGTACAATACCAGTTTTTACTACTTTTCAGAATTTATGAAATATGACACAAAATCGGCCTAATTTACCATAATTTACTGTATTTTATTATAATTAGCGAAATTAGTGTAATTTAGCGTAATTTAGTGTAATTCAACATAATTTCAAGTAATTTAGCGTATTTTAGTATAAATATGCTAATTATACATCAAAAGAAGTAATCTAACAAATAATTTAAACAAAAAATTCAAATTTTTAGATTTCATTATTTTGCTCTTCATAGTGTCTATAAAAAAAAGAAAAAGAAACCGGTCAGATTCTGGCCGGTTTCTGTGAGAGGAGGAAACCGGCCAAAATCTGGCTGATTTGGACATTTTTCGAAAAACCAAGAAATTCTGAGTATATTTATTAATTTGTAATTGACTTTGGATATTAATAAAAATGTCGGTCTCTCCGTATCAATTTGAAAATGATGTACAATAAAAATAGTAGCCTTATTTTGCTGGATCTCTATTTTCTATTTTCTGATTCCGTCCGTAAAATAGCTCATACCAATTTGAAAAGAGTGAGGCTACGGTGCTATGCATAGCACGGATGGGGTCCGTGCTACGGCTCAACATGATTATAAAATGAATATGTACTTGCAAACCAAATTTTACATTTTTTCGAATTTTTTTACTATTTTTTCGAAAATCACTTGATCTGAACATTCTGGACCATCCAAAAACAGCCTATCTAAAAAAATAGTAAAAAAATTCGAAAAAAATGTAAAATTTGGTTTGCAAGTACATATTCATTTTATAATCATGTTGAACGGTTCGGATCGACCGTTAGAATTTTAAAAAGTCAAATTTTGAGCCGTAGCACGGATCCAATCCGTGCTATGCATAGCACCGTAGCCTCACTCATTTGAAAATGCTATACTATAAAAATAGTAGTCTTATTTTACTGGATCTCTATTTTCTATTTTCTGATTTCTTAAAATAGCTCATAGTAATTTAAAAATGTTGGAGCTATTCGGCAACAAGAAATTAAGCTTTCTTTAGCTTTCTTAGCTGCTTAATCCTGCTGAATATCGGTTCCTTAGCGTGAATTAAGAACACCTCTTTTAGCCTCCTTTTGCCCAAATCTTAAGACACATCTACCTCTTCCTTTAGCTTTCTTAACTTTTATCTATGAATTAAGATAACCGAACGTCAATTTCTTAGCGCTCCTTAAGCTCTTGATCCTTTGTTGTCGAACACCCCCGTGTACTAAAAAAATAGTAGCCTGTAGGTAAAGTTGATCAGGATTCATCTGAGTTGGTCGTTTGGACCGCTTGGGACGGTTGATTGGACAACCATATCCTCCCGTGCCGGCAGGTCGAATATAGATTAAAAAAATAATAAACAAGGGAGAGCGAAAGGTTTGGTCCGTCGCAGCATCCGCCGTCCATTCCGAACCAACCAATACGATTGTCTCACAAAAATCGCAAATGGTTTTTTCTTCGATTAGAGCGTAGGGAATAGCACTCAGAGAGTGAGAGGCAGTCGAGCACTAGTGGGTGCGAAAAGCTGGATGTGTTCCTTCTCCTTCTCCACAGCCGCCGCATGCTCTCCTCCCCTCATCCAGTACTCTGTTGATCTAGGAGGAGGTGGCGGCGGCGTTACTTTTCTTCCTTCTCTTTACTTAACGCTTTTTTCTTGAAGAGAAACAAGATTGTGTCTTTATCAGCGCGAGTAAGGAGGAGAAGATGCTGAATCCCGGTTCGTCTACGTCTGCGAGGAGCACTCTTACTGCCACTAGATCCAATCCAATCAATTTGGAGGCATCGTCTTCCAGCTCCACCAAAAAAATCACTTCACAGCTTTCCAAGGACGCCAAACCCCCTCCAGGTCTCTCTCTCTCTCTCTTTCTCTCTTCACAGCCTTCCACAAGTTTCAATCGGATCTGTTGCCTTTATTTTTGTTCCAACTTCCTTAATGCAGTTTATGAACACATTTGTTTCAACTATCCAATTAGGAAATTTAAATCCTTTCTATTTAATCTGCTGAAGTTCAGTTGATATCGATTTTTCTGCAAGAGATACCCATTCAGTTGAGTAAATAAGGAACATAGTCAATAAGACAATACTGTTATTTGCTTGTTTGAGTTTTAACTTGGGATTCTAATCTAGCATGTGAGTACTGTACACTTCTAGTTCTGCTACTTCTGTCTCATCAGTTCCTTCTAATTAGCCAGAAATAGCTCATAACTTAAAAGACTTGACAGTCGCTCAGAACTCCCTACCGATAAAATGCGGGTCTTCACTCTGGTGCTAGTTCAGTTCCTTTCTGTTTTTCTTGAAGTTCTGTCTAGTATATGATATCCAATCAGATGATTAGTCCAGCACAATGCATACTTATCTTCTTTATCAATGAACCAATTCAGTATTCCATCCCTCAAACTATTAGCATAACTAGTGCATGCCAATAAATAAAAATGATATGCATGGCACTTGTTATTCTCTTGTTAACTTGGGCTAACCATGGACCTTAAAATGTCACATTCACATCCTGCCCTTTTTAGTCGAGAATGTAATTTTTTTTTTTAATTAGCAATACTAAATCCAACTTTCTATGTGCATGGATGTAGCCACAATATCTGAAACAGGAAGTGAGGAGACAGAACTGAGCACCTCAGAAGGGGATGATGATACATCATGGATCACATGGTTTTGTGGGTTGAGAGGAAATGAGCTGCTATGTGAGGTGGATGAGGAATTCATACAAGATGACTTCAACTTGTGCGGCCTTCAAGCCCAGGTCTCTCATTATGACCATGCTCTTGACATGATTCTTGATAATGACTCCTTCAGTGGTATTTTGTACTTCCTTCCTCCTTTTCTTTTCTTTTTATTTTTGATAAAAAAGGTGCATAACACCACCTGTATCATTGATTGAAACACCCTGTTTTGCAATGTTGAAAATAAGATCCCTAAAACAATCCTTCTATAAAGGATCATCATCCTCTCTGGGACCAAGTCTCAGACAGCTTTCCTGAACTACACAAGCTCCCTTCCAAATTGTAAGGAGCCAAGTGCTAGTCTTGGCTTAAAATCCATCATTGATTATCTAAACGGGTTCCCCACCAAATAAAAACCTAAAAGAAAAAAATAACAAATAGCACTTTTGAGTCACTTATCACACCTTCTACTCAAAAGCTGGTATCAACTATTTTTCTTTTCCTCTATTCTATTTGTTATGTATTTGTTGTTTCCTTTATTACCTTTGTTGCCATCTACTCATTTAGAAGTAGGAAAGTTGGGACTTCTTTTGTGAATGTGACCTTTGTCTGCTTGGGCATCCTTAATTATACAAGTTTGGAAGGGATCTTGAAAATAAATAACCAAATAGCATGAAATAACCCTCTTTGTGATGCTCTCTCTATTTAAGTTTATCGCAATGTCCTTCTCTAAGTAGGTGAGCTGGATGATGAAGAGCACAGTGGGATTGAAAATGCTGCAGAGATGTTGTATGGTCTTATACATGCGCGTTACATCTTAACCAGCAAAGGGATCAATGCTATGGTAAATTCTGAATAACACATTGTCTTACTTACAAGAATCTCTCCTCTCACTCTCTCTCTCTCTCTCTCTTTGAAAAATACTTGGTAGAGTCTCTCTTTCTCTCTCTTGATTATACTAATTCACTATCCCATTCTGCTGCCTTTTCTTTGCCTTTTATATTAGCATGAGAAGTACAAGAGAGTGGACTTTGGACGCTGCCCTAGGGTTTTCTGTGAGGGGCAGCCTTGCTTGCCTCTAGGTACATCTGACATTCCATGTAATTCAGCTGTCAAGATTTACTGCCCCAAGTGCGAGGATATTTACTTCCCTAGATGCAAATACCAGAGCAGTATCCTTTTTCTAAGTTTTGCTATAATAGTATTTAACTTTTAGTGTGGCAATATTTGTCTTCTCCTTGACGTCCTTTGGGTACAGATATGGATGGAGCTTACATTGGCACCACATTTCCGCATCTTTACTTGATGAGTTATCCCTCTTCTAAACCTGCAAAGGCCAGTGAGAAGTATGTGCCAAGGGTTTTTGGGTTCAAGTTGCACAAAGATTCTAAATGAAGTTAATTTGATGGAATATTATTGTTAGGAGGGATTTAACATCTTATCTTGGCCTGTGAGTGTTGTAACCAGCACTAGTTGTGTCATCAGACTGCTAACTAGGTTTATTGCTGATGGCAAAAAAGTAGGAGCATAAGAAATGTTTATTTAGGATTTAAGATGTTTGTCTTTTCAGAAATGTATTGATTGTGTGATTTCATAGTTTGCAAGATTACTCCCTGTCGTATTTGCTGAGTATCATACATACATCTCTTTAATTCTTGGAAGGTATGATACTCTTCGGAGGAACGAGTAACTCAGATGTATTGAAACTGAAAATTCTATCTGTATGCTGAGGTTTTCTGTACTGATGCAAGTTGGTGGAAACGGATCAACGACAGCTTTTATCTGTGAAATATCAGAATTTTTGGTATTCATAATTCAAATTTAAGATTTTAATTGACAAAAAATAGAACTGTCGATCTTGTCGCATATTATGAGCAATATGTATTTTTAACGAAAATTACAATATTTGAAAATTCATTTGGTACATTGAGAGGTAACTCAACACAATTAATTCTGACGAACTCCTGATTTTTTATGTTTTTTTCGTATGTACTAAAATGAACACTATAGTTCGTAATTTTATATTCTCTGTCCATAACATAAACAGGATCGAGAATTCATTCTCGTATTTGAAATTTGATCAAATCATTATCGCAATCGATGTTGTCGGATGACTAAAAAAAGGTTATAATTAGATCTCGTGGGCCTTTGGAATTCTATAAAATCGACAGACAAGCCAACAGCTTGTGCGCATAAAAACTATCGGCCTAACATGAATTGTTATCAACAAATTACTACCAGAAATCAACAGATACTTCCCCCAATCATTGACAGTGCGCAGCAAAATCTTGACATGCAAAAGAAAGGAACTCACTGCATTCCTAAGTAAGGAAGAAATCACCTTCTTTTATCTAAGAAACTCTATTTACACCTGAGCTTGTCAGGATCTATACAGCAATAAATGTAATCCTGCCGACCAAAAGCATTATCAGGCCGTGAAATGAAATATACATGAGAAAAGAAATAAAGACATATGAGATCTCTTTTCAGTGCATGGATGCCGGGTCTGCCAACTGAACAGTCTGATTAGGCAGGGGGCTAACAAAAGGACTGCCTGAAGAATTGACATCAATCAAAAGAGTGTCGCCCGGCTTATAGTTTCCAGAAAGAATGGCTTCACTTGAAACATCTTCAATAAGTTGAGTTACAGCTCGCCGTAGTGGTCGAGCGCCATAGCTTCGGTCATAACCTTTTTGGCACACCAAATCTCTAAGCGCGTCTGTTACCTCCAGAGCATACCCTAGGGAGTGAACCCTTTCCTTCACTTCTTGTAGCATTATGTTTAGGATTTCCAGCATCTGCCACATATGGATTTCAACTAGATAAGTATGATTGCCAACAACATATTTTATATTAATACCAACAAAGCAATCACTCAGTTAACTTGCTTGGACCTAATTGATGGCACTGTTCTTGGTCCTCCAAATAAAGCCCAATGTTTTATCATACTTGCAGATAACACCATTATTTCTCATATTTACAACAAGCACCCAATAATTAACTTATGTAATGGAAATGCATATCAGTTAGATATCCAAAATCCTGCCACTGTAGTAACTAAATATTTTTGTTTCTTATATTTTATCCCACAAAGTACAAACAGAAAATTAAACAAGCAAAACGGATTAACATATTTAGTTCCAAATTTACATTAAATTTAATATGAAGCAGCGGAAGGTAATCTACCTTGGTTATTTTGGTCAGGTGATATTTCCAAATAACCCAGTTAATAACGAGTGTACATTTGCAAGTATGAGAAATGCTGAATATTTATGCAACTTCAACAAATTGTTACATCTAATTTGCAAGACAGCTGTTGCATTTTGATCATACGAGGACACTATATTTCTTAAATATTTTATGTAGCAATTGTCAAATTTTATCATTTTCTGGAACACGGAAGACCACTAAGGATGCAAAAAAAGACAGACCTGACAGAAATAGAAATATAAGAGAAAAATAAACCTGAGCTTTCTCAAGAGGGCGGAACACAACCATCTCATCAATTCTGTTCAGTAGCTCAGGGCGGAAATATTCCTTCAACTCTTCCATCACAAGTGATTTGAGTGCAGCATAGCCGCTGGATTCCTTTTCTTTAGACGAGATGAAACCCAAGCTCTGCCTTCCCGAGCAAATTGATGTGGACCCCACATTTGAGGTCATTACAATCAATGTGTTTTTGAATGAAACCCTACGCCCCTGGACAACATGCAACCAATATCATCATACATCACAAACCTGACTAGAGAAGAAGAACAGCATTTAAATGAGATTAAGAAAGAAACCTGAGAGTCAGTGAGGTGGCCGTCTTCAAAAACTTGGAGGAGGATGTTGAATATATCAGGATGAGCTTTCTCTATCTCATCAAGCAAAAGCACCGTGAAAGGTTTACTCCTGACAGCTTCTGTCAAAGTACCTCCCCCCCCATAGCCCACATAGCCTGGAGGAGACCCTATTAGCTTGCTCACTGTATGTCTTTCCATGTACTCGCTCATGTCTAACCGTAGCATTGCTGCCTCCTGTCCCCACAAAAAAAAAAAAATATATATATATATATATATTCATTTTATGGAAAAAGAGTTTATCAAGTACAAAACACAAGATGCACAAATTTTTACTTACGGATCCAAAATAAGTAGCTGCAAGAGCTCTCGTGAGCTCGGTTTTTCCAACTCCAGTAGGCCCACAAAAAAGCATTGTTGCAATGGGGCGGTCAGGATCATTGAGCCCGACACGTGATCTCTTGACGGCCCGAGAAATGGCCACGACAGCATCATCCTGACCAATAACCCTCTTTCTGAGCTCCCCATCTAATCCAGCTAAAATCTTTGTCTCGTCCGCTGTCAGCTGCTGGATTGGAATGCCTGACCACAAGGCGGCCACCTTTGCTATTTCCTCTGGTCCCACTATAATTTCTCTGCATCTCAACAAATAAGCAATTAATTTATAAATGGTGCAATGAAAAATACTGGCAGCCATGACTTTTCCATGCAGTGAGGAATATCACAAATAATTGATGAAATTTTCAGAAATATTGTAAGTCCTGAAAGTTTATAATGTTCAGTCTAATAAACACGTATGATAGTTAAGTGCTATTTGACAATGATACAATTTCAAAGGCATTAAATGCAACATTTCTTCTGAAGGAAAGAACCGATTCCTGACAGAGAAATGACGCAAACCAGTCTTTCAAGATTATATAATATGAAATGTTAACTGGAAAACTATGCACAAATAAGAATAAGAAAGTGGTAAAAAGTAAGAAATTTTACTTGTCATCAGAGGATACAAGAAAAGATGTTAGGGCTGTCTTTTGAGTGTCTTTTGCCAGCTCCTGAGGTTGAGCAAAGCAACTTAAGTCAAGCTTGTATCTCAACTCCAAAGGAATAAATGAGGTGATACCATGTACATAAATTCAAGAAAAAGATATACCACTTCATGCATTGCCTGGATAGCTCGAATTTCTTGCCAGTACTCATCAGGTGATTTTGACAGGATAGAGGTCTGCCCTTGTTTCTTTCTCTTATACGCCTCAATACGTGCCCCACTACCAGCTTCATCAATTAGATCAATTGCTTTATCAGGTAGATGCCTATCTGGTATATATCTAGCAGATAAGTAAACTGCAGCATTTATTGCTTCCGAAGTGTACTTGCACTTATGATAGGACTCATATCTGTCACATAACCCCTGTAGTATCTGCACAGCATCCTCCTACAAAAATAAATCATACACAGATGAAATCGAAGGGTCCGATAAGTCCATACCCAACTATTTCCAGAAAATTACAGGAACTAGTGGTACCTGACTAGGTTCATTGATTAATACAGGCTGAAACCTGCGGGCCAAAGCTTTGTCCTTTTCAAAATGTGTCCTGTGCTCACTGATGGTTGTTGATGCGATGCACTGACCATGAAAAGTTAGTTACATACTGTGGGTGTGATCATGGGTAAAATAAGGAAGAAATAGAATCTCTTTGTCAGTATTGCATTTACCTGCAATTCACCCCTACCAAGTGGAGGTTTTAGCAAGTTGGCAATATCAAGACCAGAACCCTTGTTTCCTTTGCCAACTGTACCTGAACCTATAAGATTGTGAACCTCGTCTATAAATAAAATCACATCACCTGCATGCAAGCAACAGACAACATTTTAGACCAGCTGCTATTTGCAGAAAATATGCCACGTGATCTTAAAACAAAGAATCAATTGTCAAAGATGCAACATCAAACAACCTGATTTGCGCACTTCAGATATAAGACTAGTTACCCTGGTTTCCAATTCGCCTCTTTCCTTTGCACCGGCCATCAGTAAACCAACATCAAGTGACATTATACGCTTTGACATAAGGAAAAAAGGGACATCTGCATTGGCAATACGAAGAGCTAACCCTTCAGCTATTGCGGTCTTGCCGACACCTGGATCCCCCAAAAGAATAGGATTGTTCTTTGTTCGTCTGCATAAAATCTGCACCATTCTTTGAATTTCGGTGGCACGTCCTATCACAGGATCTATGTGTCCTTCACTTGCTCGAACAGTTAAGTCCACACAAAACTGAGATAATGCACTATTCTCTGGTATAAAAAATTATCGAATCAGCATTCTCACTTAGCTAGTGGCTGTGCATTACCGGTTACTGCTACAATCTTTTAAAATGCGAACATAGCAAAGTATAAAAAAAAATGAAAAAGCAGATGAGGTAGGATATAGTTGCTACCTTTCTTTTTCTCTGAAAATTTGACAATTGCTCCATTTCTGGGGGCCGATTTTTGACGAAAATTGAAGGGAGAAGCTGATGCTGGTTCTCTGCCGTCTTTTGCAAGCTCTCCATGGATTCTAGCAAGTGCCACTGATGCTAACTGATTCAGGTCTGCCCTTAAGCTACAGATAGAAATGATGGGAAGAAACCATTCAGCTTGCTAGAGTACCAGGATCAATCAGACAAAACACCTCAATGAATTTGAAAAAATAGAAAGGAAATACATAATTGTATGGTACCTTTTAAGAACCTGGATAGCACTGCCATCATCAGCAGCAAAAAGTCCGAGCGCAATATGCTCAGGCGCAATGAAATTACAACCCATGTTTCTAGAGGCATCAGCTGCAGCCTCAAAGACATGTTTGCAGCTTATCGAGAAGGGCACATCACTGGCCAGCCCCGATCCGGATTCCGTAGGAGGGGATTGAGTGGATTCCTTCCAGATGGCTCTGACAGCCTTCCTTGCAACTTCAATTGTGATGCCAGAACCGAGGAATCCGACAGGTGACTTCTCCTCGGCTACCAGTCCCAGCAGTAGATGCTGTGTAAATACCATGTCACTGCCCAGAGCTCTGGCCTCCCGCTGGGAAAACACCACTGACTTGATTGCCCTCTCTGTGAACCGCTCGAACACCGCCCTGATCGGCTTTAATTGTGCTTTCTGATGCTGGCGGAGATGGCGGTGGCGTCGGGGTGGAGAAAATACAGGGAGGAAGGAGCTTCCATGGAGAAGGGGATGCGCCAAAAGGATCACCCCTCGGTGGGTTGTTGTCGAGCGCCACAACAATGACGAGCAATTAAGAGGGACCACGCGCCGGCCTACGTGGCGACTATTTGTCAACGATCTAACAGCCCCCGTTGAAGCTGAGGAGCTGCAACAAGCCTCCATTAATTTCGGTTTTTGTTGCTTGATCGATAGGGAAAGGGGGGAGAGAGAGAGAGGGGAGGTGGTTTTGATTGACCTAAAGAATAAGAGTTGGAGTTGCTTGTCGGGAAAGGTGTTCCTTCCTCTTCTTCAACTCGATCTAGGGAGGAAAGAAGACTGCGTTGCGTTGGTTCACTTTATACTAATTTGAGACGAAAGAAAAATCCATATGCGTTTCTTCCACCCTACCGGCTACTAATTCTGCTTGCTTAACAATCTCAGCCAGATATTTTTCTTTTCTTTTGCGATATAATACACAATTTACCCGCCAACATGGAGTTTTTTTTTTTTAATTTGACTAAAATTTGTTTCTACTGAAGTTCATACCATGACAACGGATACGGGACGGTAGGAATAGGGATTGCCGGGAAGCAAGGTATTGCGGGCACTCGCACGCCATCTCTAGGGTCGTGGGGATCTGCGGTTAGACACGTGGCGGTTCCAAGTGAGACGATGGCCGACTTGACCCATCCCTGGCTGATTGTAGACCGTCGGATCAAAGAGGACGATTTGTCTTTTGATATGTTTACAAGATTAATTTCGAGTGATTTTTTACATATTTAAAAAATAATAAAAAAGGTTTTATAACTATAAAGTTAAGTATGCAGATTATGTTGAGACGGTTCAAATCAATGGTTTGAACTTTAAAATCAATATACGAGTTGATAGCATATTCCCACAACAAAAGAAATTACTCTTATCAATGTGATTCTGGTATTTAATACGTGATGAATTGGAAATTAGAAGGGTACAAGTAGAGATTGTATAAAGTGGGGAACATGAAAAAGGACGAACGGAGGTGGGACCCGGTGGGACCCCCATGAAAAAGGGAATCTGTTAGTTATTAACTTAATTCTAAGCCCGGATCTAGTTCTCTTTTCTGGGGAGGGAAGGGTCCGGATCCCCTTAAGAAACTCAATTTTTTAGTTTTGGATTGGGACCGTCCGATTCAAATCCGTCGCTCAAGATCACTTCAGGATTCAAATCCGTCACTCGAAATGTTTGCGCTCACTTCGAAATAGATTGTCGCAAATTCGAATCAGACGGTTCCGATCTAAAATTCAAAAATTGAGTTACTTCGCTGGATCTAAATTCAAGGAACCAGTGGAGCTTTGGAGAAGAAGCACAAGCTTCTACTTTGTGCTTGATTACGTTTGATTTTGTTTGGAATGGCTTGATTTTTGAAGTAAGAACACTTTGTTTTTCTATTGAATTAGTTTGCATATTCTATAGTAGATAGGAAAGCAGGCATAAAAAATAATATAAAAAACTAGTTCAACAAAATTAATACAATAATAGATTCATATATTATTTGACTATTGAATTTTTAAATAGATGTGAAAAATCAGAATTATGTCAACAGGATCTACAAAAAGAAAATACATACAATTGCGAAGAATATGGGGCAGAAAAGGGTTTTGAGGTGGGAAGGGAACATGATTCAGGTTTATTTATTTGTGTTAGGAAAAAAAAAAAAGGCATTTGCATGGTTTATATTATTTGTAAAATGTAAATTGAAGATATAACCAATATGGGATTTGAACTCATCGATAGGGTTCACAAAACATAGCCTAAAAATTCTTATATATAATTTAATAACACTTTATACCGTTGATATAAATTTACATCACAAGTCATGTATTTATATTAAATTTATTTTTCTAGTTTGTTTTTTAAGATTAAGAGATCGAAAACTAAACCAACATTTTTTAATTTTTATCAAATATAAAAAAAACTTAAAATAAAAAACTAAATCAAAATCAACGACTTAAAGATTGATATTTTTTTAACAAGCTCACAATTTTTTTGGTAGAATGTATGGACCTAGGTTTTAATTTCTAGGGCAGCGTTTTAAAAAAACAGAACGAAGAAGCTCGAATAATTAATCAAGGCTTGGCAGAATGTAACTTGCTTGCCTTGGATTTAGGTATAATTCGCAAAGTAACCGATAGGTTAAGTATAGCAAAAGTAGCAATGTATTGTTAGAATTTGGAAAGAATAATACTTGTAAGCATTGGAAGTTAATAATTTGCTCCTAACATTGCTCATTTTTTTGTGCATCTGTAATTCTGTATGTTCCTCTTTCATAATTTTCTGTTCCACTTGAAAGCTTGTCAATCCAGTTATTAGGGTAAATATATTGACAGAGCAATTTGACTTCATACAAAACACAAATAATATAATCAAAATGAAAAGGTATACGACTGGTGCGTTGTGTGAAGCCAAACCAACTCTGTAAATATCTTTACCCAATTATTAGCATAGAATTTGGCAACAAAGAATCTTGAAAGGAATAGAGGCAAATTTCATAATTTAAATATTGTTCTTTTCAAACGTCAAAATTAAATAATCACCTATCAACGTTTTATTGTCTTTGATATATCCTCATAAATTATTTAATCCCAAATAATCTAACTTAAATATTCATTAAATTTAATAGACAAAATGCCCTTACTACTGCAACTTCAGAAATTCATAATAACCAACTGGTCAAAGATGATTTCCTTGATTCCTTTTTCTTCCCATGAAAGATGTAATTTTTCTGAAATTTTTTGTTGATACCGATTGATTGGAATCTAATTCAAAACTGCACTGCAGCTACTAGATATCTCTTTTTCATAAGCAGTGGTTATTTAGGAATTCAGATTCAGTGAAGTAACTCAATTTTTGGGTTTTAAATCGGAACCGTCCGATTAGAATTCGCGACAATTCATTCTAAAGTGGAGCGCACATATCTCGAGCAACATATTTGAATCCAAAGACGATCTCGAGCAACGAATTCAAATTGAACAGTCCCGATTTAAAACTCCAAAATTGGATTACTTTAGGGGATCCGGACCCGTTATTTAGAGTATCTCCATCGGCTTGTTTCAAGGACAAAATGAGTTGATACCAATTAAAATCTATTGTAATCTATTGCACTGCTCCGCGAAAACTTCAAATGAGTTGTAATCGGATTCAACACTAGAGTCGTGTTTCCAAGTCCCATCGCAGTGATCGTGATTGCCAAGTCCGGATCCAGATGAATACCTTTTCTTTTCTTTCTCATGTCAAAGAAAATGGGTGCGGAATTTCTCCAAACGGTAATTTAATTATAATTTAATGAAGTAATAAATGCTTTCCATTTTTTTTGTAAATCCAACATGCATCATGTTATTTAAAATCTCCATTACCCTTAAAATAGAGGCATCCATTACCTTATTTCACAAACTATTGTACCTAATTTAAATACTCCTTTTTTTGTTGGAAGCTGATATGAGTACCTGCAGTTGAGTACCCGCACTGTACACGCACCTAAACTGCCATAACTGTTTGTGGGGACCGCAACCGTTTCAAAACTGTAATTTTGTTTTACAAGTATTAATAGTAACATTGTGAAGTATTTATATCTATACAATGAATACATATATGATATATGAATTTTCCTTAAATAACCGTACCCGCACCTTTTTTTGAAAAATTCTCACGTCGTACCCGCATTAGGGGACCACACAACCATTCCAAAACTGTAATTTTGTTTTACAAGTATTAATAGTAACATTGTGAAGTATTTATATCTATACAAGGCAAGTATTTATATCTATACAATGAACTACATATATGATATATGAATTTTCCTTAAATAACCGTACCCGCACCTTTTTTTGAAAAATTCTCGCGTCGTACCCGCATTAGGGGACCACACAACCGTTCCAAAACTGTAATTTTGTTTTACAAGTATTAATAGTAACATTGTGAAGTATTTATATCTATATAAGACAAGTATTTATATCTATACAATGAACTACATATACTAGACAAGTATTTATATCTATACAATGACCACACATGGGCACTCTTTTTTTTATATGTTGGATCTAATACAACTAGTTTGTATGAAATTTTGGTCCAAACTAGATCATAACCAAGAGTTTTGGCAACATGAGCCAAACTTTGCGAAACTTGAGCCAAACCTTGATCGCATGGTTACTAAGTGGTAAGGACATAACTTTTATACAAACATTGTATTGGATCTTGAGGAGTATATGTTATATGGATCACATGAGATTGCATGTGTACAAAAGACAATATGTATATATGTTGCACTAATTGTAATCTATTAGTATTCTCTATGGTTTTATATGAATTCATATATAATAATCGGTCCAACGGAAGTTTATTATATATTTTTCAAATAAATAATTTAAACCATATAACGTTATTTTTAATAATTGGTTGTTATTAATTTTTTTTAACTTTAAATTGTAACTGCCACTTTATTAAAATGAATTTTGTATCTGAACAGATCAAGTATTTATATCTGAACACATCAAGTATTTATATCTGAACACATCAAGTATTTATATCTGAACTATCAAGTATTTATATCTGAACATATCAAGTATTTATATCTGAACTATCAAGTATTTATATCTGAACTATCAAGTATTTATATCTGAACACATAATAGACAATTACATCATCTTCGCAAATCAAATTGTCACAAACATCTCAAAATCCAGCAACACTGAAACACGATTGTGTATATGAAATAGAAACGAAACGATATATCATTATTAATTCACCAGAACAAAAACAAAATCGAAAAGAAACAATATTAATCTAGCTGATCACATTTCAAAATCACCGATTAAACTTGTGAGAACCACACGAAATCGCTTCCAGTTTCGAAATCGCCTCCAAATCGACCTAAAATCGCCTCAAAATCGCCGAAGCCTTCGAAAAAGAAAAAAACGGAGAGAAAAGAACATTTGAAATTCAAAATGGAAGGTCCGATAACATTGTTAGTTAGATCGGTAGTTGTGGAGACCGCAACCTTACAGTTATGGAAGTGCGGGTACAGTGCGGGTACTAAAATAATTATTCTTTTTTGTTATTAATGTTAATAATTAGTAATAGGAACGATAATTTATTTCACAATCCGTAATTAAGTAGTAATAATTAAATTTATCCATAATAGAAGAAAATTTTAATATTATATAGAAAATTCATTAACTCACCGAACTAAAATTGTTTTTTATTTAATATTAAACTATGTTGTTTTTTAGTTTGCATTTCTGACGAAAATAATTGCTTCCATCTGTTTGTACAAAATATAGCACTCGAGAATGTAATGGAGACCTCCATTTTTTTAAAGGAAAAATGTAGATTTTTAAATAACACGTCGCACGTTGGAAAATGCTTTGAGAAAATGGAAAGATTTTACTACCTTTAATTGCAATTAAATTGCCATTTAAATTGATCAGACGGTAGGATATAAATATCCGTGTGGATAAGAATACAGATATGATTTTGAATTTTAATTATCAACTATTCGGATACAAGATAAATATTATATAGTTTACTATATATTATGAAAATATTTATGTATATATATATACGGATATCCGATATTGATCCGTATCCGTATGTATCCGATCCGTATCCGTATCCGTATCCAAAAATTAAAAGCAGATACGGATATGATTTTACCACTATCCGATCCGTATACGATCCGCTTGCACCCCTATCAGACAGTGAGTATTGTTCTTTGGACGGCTTCGGACAAGTTCCGCACCTAGCCAAGTTAGACCTTTCTATTTCTCAAAATTCTTCAAGAAAATCCTAAAGGTTTAATTTCGAAATTATTTTTTATTAAAATAAAATAATTCAGTTGTTACCAAGTAGCATCTGGTATTCAAGATGATTATAAGAAACATAATTTTATTTAATCTGAATAATTAGTTATTCATGTTCGGAATACAGAGGTAGTTCCTCGTGTACAAACTTGCTCATCATCAAAAGTTCCGCACAACAATCATTTTTAAAATGCAGCTATGAACAGATATATCAAGCTAGTTTCATAAAGCACAACAAATGGATTCTGACCAATGAACGGCCTGTATTTGACAGAGAGAAAGCAGGTATGCATCTGATCATGTATTGGATGGGAATCATGGGATGGCGCTAACAATCAGCAAGTGCAATGAGTTGATCCACAACGCCGGGATCAGCAAGGGTACTGGTATCCCCCAATTCGTTAAGCTGTCTGGATGCAATTTTGCGCAGGATCCTCCTCATAATTTTCCCACTTCTTGTTTTCGGAAGCCCTGGTGCCCAGTGTATCTTGTCCGGAGCCGCAAATGCACCAATCTACCAATGTCACACTTTATATGAGCAATTTAATTGAAGTGGTTGACAGGTTTGGGTTGGATTGGGTCGGATCTGGTTAGTTAAGGTCACTTCAGGTTCAGGTTGTTTCGGATTCAAAATTTAAGTTCCCCAGGTTCACAATTTTACATCTAGAAATTCTAGGGTGGGTAGGGGTACATTTCACAAACTATCACCTCACGGATCATTTATGGGTTACTTGAAATTTGACGTTCGCTAATCCTCGTGGCATGTATGGTTCAGGTCTTATCACAATTCTCGGGTTTGTTCAGGTACAAGTTTGAGCGGGTTGATCAGGTCTTCTGAGTCAAATTAATTTTAGCAGCTACAGACTTAACTATTGAGAAGTTATTAAGCAACTTCTGAGAAATGCTCATAAAAAGCTGAAAAATTGAAGTACCTGGTTACGAACAGTTAAAATTAGGCTTTTGCGAAGTCCTTCACTGTAAGGAACTCCTTCCTTCAATGTCACAAAAGCATATATCCCTTGGCCTTTCACCTAAATCATGCAGTACAATTAAGTTTTCCAATAAACAAAATATTAAGACGGTATAAATTTGAGGGACAACGAGTTGTTGTGAGCCCTCTGAAATAGAAAAATGAAAAAAGAAAAAAAAATAGAACCTCATGCTCAACCCCAACCACGGCAGCCTCAGCACATTGTGGGTGTGAAACAAGCGCCGACTCTACCTCAGCTGTCCCTATACGATGCCCGCTGCATTGTCCAAATAAAAAAATATAAGAATATAATATAATATTTACATAGATATAAAGCATTTCAAAAACAAACAAAGCAGTCCAAGGACCAGCCCTTTAAGATCAGGTACCAGACAAACCGACTAGTATGGTAATCCTTGATAAAAGGATTGCTTATAGAAAAAAAAAAAAGCTTGAAATTACCTGACATTGATAACATCATCAACTCTACCAGTAAGCCAATAGTACCCATCCTTGTCCCTGACATAGCAACAATATCAATTATAATCGATTTCAATCAGCTTTAATTAAACTTGGACATAACTAGGGATGGCAATTCACCAAAGTTTCTATTTCTTTTGTTAAAGTAAAAAAAGAACTTCAAAATTAACATATTAGAACTATACTAAAGAAATCTCCAGTGTTTATCAAAGAGCCCGTTTTTTTTGTTTGACAATTGGGTAATGACTCTCTTGGTCAGCCTCTGCCAGGATTTCGAAAAAAAAGACAATTGGGTAATGACAACTCAGAGAGCCAACCCATCTTGCTTCAAAGTACAATAAGAATTGCCAAGCAGACCCAACCAATAACCCTAAGTTTGATACAGTAGTACAAAAGAAAACACAAGAATGTGGGACAATAAATCCACTGAAGCAAGTGGTTGTATACCTACCTGCTACAGCCATCACCAGTGAAATAATAACCGGCGAAAGGCTTGAAATAAGTGGTCTCATATCTCTCATGATCTCCAAAAAGAGTCCTAAATGCACCAGGCCAGGACTTCTTAATGCAAAGGTATCCACTGCACTCTCCTTCTATCTCCTTTCCTTTCTCATCCACAATAGCTGGCTGCATGAGAGTATACATGTCTCTTTTTTCTTATTATTGAACATTGAGAATGATTTTCAAAGAGAAAAAACAGTGAAAATAATTTTCGAAAACCTCAAAGTTTTCACAATTAACTGCAGTGTAAAACTACCTGAACACCAAAGAAGGGAAATGTTGCAGAGCCGGGTTTCTGTGGCCAGGCACCGGGTATTGGCAAGATCTGTATTTACAGAACGATTGTAACATCATTTCGTATTAATTTGGTAAACAACTTATAAGAGTAACTTTTTGATGTGTAGTTTTGGGGCCCAAATAAATTATTGACTAGTAAGGTGACCCCAAACAAGCCTACATCATTTCTCTCTTTTTTTTTCTGTTAGTTATAAATAAATTACTGACAAAACAAGCCAATAAAAGAGGGAAAAATATGCACAAAGATTAATTAATGACTAGTAAGGTGTCACAATCCAGTATGAAAATGGTTGGTACTAACCATGAAACCACCAGTCTCAGTTTGCCACCATGTGTCTGAAATGGGACACCGTGAGTCACCAACAACATTAAAGAACCACCTGTAATGTTAGTAAAGTATGAGGCAAGTTTCTATATTTCATGCAAAAAGGAAAAAAGAAATAGGAGCAAATAAAAGATTAGAACATAAATGAGAATCAGAAAAACATAATGAACCTCCAAGCACTTGGGTTGATGGGCTCTCCAACACTTCCTAAAACACGGAGTGATTTGCGAGAGTAGCGTTTGACGAACTGCATAAAAAGTCAAATACCAACCGATTTAATTTATTTCAGTGATGAATAATGATAGCGTAATGGATTGCACCTCAGATAAATATCAATAACCAAATGGGAAGAACACAAGGGAGAGAACACGCACTTCATCACCTTCGCGCATGAGGGAACGAACCAGTGTTGGTGCTGTGTAGAAAATTGTCACCTTGTACTTATCCACTATGTCCCAGCACCTACCCGCATCTGGATAGTTTGGAGCCTACAAGTGAATCACAGAGGCGCCCCATTGTTATTCTTGTCTACCGATAATTTTATAAGAAAAAAAATGAAACTTAGACAGCTTATAGATGGTTACCCCTTCGAAAACCAACACAGATGCTCCATTTAAAAGAGGCCCGTAAGTGACATAACTGTGCCCTGTTATCCAGCCACAGTCAGCAGTACACCTGGTAATAAAACAAATGAGATATACATTTGCATTACCAATGAGAGATAAAAAGTTTACAAAAATATGCTATCAGAAAGGAACAAGTATTATTTATACCAGTATATGTCGGATGGCTTGTAGTCAAAAGCATACTTGAATGTAGTGGCAGTGTACACCATATAACCCCCAGTTGTGTGTAACACACCCTGTTTGCCAGTTTCACTTAAATAAAACGCTATAGTTGGGATAGAATTAAATAAAAAAATAAAAGTTAACAAAGAGAAAAGCACCTTTGGCTTTCCAGTACTGCCACTGGTGTATAAAAGAAATAGAGGATCTTCAGCATCAACCCATTCCACATCACATTTGGTAGGGAAGTTAGGCACAACATCCTGCCACCAAACATCTCTTCCATCCTGCCACTTTGTTTCTTCCCTTTTCATTGCCGATGTATTCTCATATGTCAAACAGATATCTGTTCACACCAAAATTACATAATTACATTACCACATTTCCACTGGAACTAGATTATTAATAAAAGGCTTCTATTTGTATAATACTTTATATAGGTTCTTAAAACTGACCTACAGAGACATTGTTCTTAGCACTCTCGGTTAGAGCAGTATCGACTATATCTTTAAGAAAAATAACCTTGGGACCCCTCCTGACTGCATTGCATGTGATCACAATCTTTGGCTTACAATCACTTATCCTTTGTGCAAGAGATTCAGCAGAAAAACCAGCAAACACAACCTGGCAAAGTGCACTCCATTAACACCAACTCTTATTTAAATATTAATAGTACTAAGAACCAAATTGAGTTTAAAAATTAAGGGATGTGCATACTGAGTGGACAGCTCCTATACGAGCACAAGCTAACATGGCAATAGGTAGTTCCATCAACATGGGCAAATATATGATCACTGCATCACCCTTTCTCACACCAACTTCCTTCAAGTAATTGGCCAGCTGCAACCAAAATTCAACCACAACCCAATCAAAAACCAAAATTTTTGGATAAGCAGTTTTTTAAAAAAAAATTAAAGATAAATTAATCTGATATTGTGTGCACAGACCTGGCAAACGCTGTCCAAGAGCTGGGCATAGGTGAGCTGTCCATCTTGACCGGGTTCATTTCCCTCCCAATAGATAGCAACCTTATCTCCATTCCCTGCTGATACATGCAGATCAACAGCATTGTAGCATATATTTGTTGATGCTCCTTTGAACCACTGTCCAGAATATATCAGAAATGTACAAAAACAAAATATTTAAAACTCCGAATACCTCAATATGTACTTTGTTATAGTCAAAAGGGGGCAGGCAACTATGTCCTCAAAAATTGTGATATAAGAAAAGAAAGGAGGAAATTGAATACTGACCTCTATGCTAACTTGACCCTTGGTGATATCAAGGTTCTCCTTACAAACCTCATTTGGGTTCCATTTCTCCTTCCAGTAAAATTCAGAAGCAATCTCTGACCAGAAACCAGCTGGATCCTCAACCGACTTCTTGTACATATTTTCATACTGATACATTCCCACCAAATAAAACAGAGTTTCAGATTAAAATAAAAATTCTGAAGACATAAATAATCAAAATCAAATTGAACCAGGGGAGAGGGAGAAGGAGAAGGAGAAGAACTCAGACCTGTTGTTGTGAAGAAATGAGAGCGCTCTGAGAGAACTGAGCGCTGGGAAGGATGAGATCATCCTCTTCAGAGGCAAGCGAATCTCCAAGAATAACGGCGTTGAGCTTGTTTATCTTCCCAGCACCCGAAGGGGTGTGCGACATCGACTCCACGTGGCGGAGATCGCTCGGCCCCAACTCGGTCGTCCCCATGGCACCACCACCTGATCCTTTGTTTCTCTGAGAGAGAAAGCTCTTGGTGTACTTGAAGCTGAGCCAAGGGGGAGAAGAGAGGGGAGAGAAAAGTGAGTTTGACAATGCAGAGGCGCGTCCCAAGAACCAGATCTGTGAGCACTGCTGGTATAAGTGCACCTGGCTCATTTTTAAACCTCCTCCTGTTGACTATCTATTTTCTTCACTGGACCCCAATTTTTTGCCTTAATTATTATTTACACGCCAATAATTTCCCCATGCGTACTTCCTTTCCGACTCTCTCACGCCCTGCTCTCTTCGCTCATGCTCTCCTTCTCCACCGTTTCTCCTCTCTATTTCCCTCTGCAAACGAGACGGAAGCTTCATCGGACACGGCTCTGTTTTGTGAGATTTATGCTTAAGAAAAATAGAATAAAGCTACCTTATCTAATTAGTCAGTTGAGCCACAGCCCACAGCTTTTATCGACACAGAATAATTAATTGGTGGAGCTTTTGGAATTTGGACTGTTTAATTCAGACTTTAACCACGGTTAACTCTGTTTATATTTTGTAAAAATTGATTTGGAATTTTGGATTACACTTCTATTATGGACAACATACAATTGTTTTTATCTTCTTCCTTTTTTTTACAGTTATGTGGGCAATCCGCCGACATTTTTATTAATATCCAAAGTTAATTACAAATTAATAAATATACTCAGAATCTCTAGGTTTTTCGAAAAATGCCGAAACCGGTCAGATTCTGGCCGGTTTCCTCCTTTCCAGAAACCGGCTAGAATTTGGCCGGTTTCTTCCTTTTTTTTAGAGACACTATGAAGAGCAAGATAATAAAATCTAACACTGAAAATTCGAATTTTTTGTTTAAATTAATTGTTAGATTACTTCTTTTGATGTATAATTAACATATTTATACAAAAATATGCTAAATTACTTGAAATTATGTTGAAATTACACTATATTACATTAAATTACGCTAAATTATGTTAAATTACGCTAAAATACGATAAATTCCGGTAAATTACATATGAATATGGATGATATCTTTACTGAGAAGGAGAAAAACGACGACGAAACTTCAAACGGTCATAAAACGCTCTCGAGTGTCCGATTTTAACAAATGACTACTTTTCGAAAAGCTTACGAAAATACACATGCGTCAGTGCTCGCGATGCCAGATTTCAAAATTCAGAATTACTAAAAAACTAAGGGAAGAGCCTCAAAACTTGAGTTGAAGTTTCCGATTAAGATTTTTATTTATATTATTCAATCTAAGTAGCTCAGTAAATTAGTTATATAATGAACTTGTAGAATACTAATTTTTACTATTTTTGAAATTTTTTACTATTTTTATGATTTATGAAAGATGACACAAAATCGGTCTAATTTTGCGTAGTTTAGTGTAATTTACCGTATTTCATTATAATTACCGAAATTAGTTTAATTTACTGTATTTTAGCGTAATTTAACATAATTTCAAGTAATTTAGTGTAATTCAACATAATTTCAAGTAATATAGTGTATCTTAGTATAAATATGCTAATTATAAATCAAAATAAGTAATCTAACAAATAATTTAAACAAAAAATTTGAATTTTCAGTGTTCATTGTGTCTCTAAAAAAAAAAAGGAAAGAAACCTGCCAGATTGACATTTGGCAGGTTTCTGGAGAGGAGAAAACCGGCTAGATTGACATTTTTCGAAAAAACTCACAAATTCTGAGTATATTTATTAATTTGTAATTAACTTTGGATATTAATAAAAATGTCGGGCAATCCCGTAACTGCCGTTACCATTTTTTCCTCAACAATTTTTTGCCATGTATTTTATGTACTTACCCACTGATTATTTGTCAGTTGCTTTTGACTCTCCATGTTATTTAAAATCTATACTTTTCTCATACATGAACCCGAATAAAATTGTTCTTGCACTCTCCATTTTATCATGCAAGACCCACATGGCCCCATGAGGGCAGTCACTGTCACTTCCAACTGACTTTGTTCTTCTTAATTTTTTTTGTTTTCTTTTGAATTTCTGATTTATAATTCGAATTAAATTTATAATTAAAATTAAAATAAATTTTTTGAATTATGGTTGGTAATTAAAATTATAAGTTAGAGTATTAGAAATTACAAGTCAGAGCATTAGAAAATATAAGTTAAAATATTATTTTTCATCGAGTACCTAATTAGTTAATGAGTTTAAATTCAATTAGCTATTTAAACTCGATTCAATATTTTTTTGCTCCTCTCTCACCAAAATTCTGAATCCGTTCCTACGTGCAAGTACTCCGAACACGTATCCTCTGCATTAACTCAAAAGGGAATCTTTTGAGTTAATGCATCTCGACCGTCTGATATTAAATGGAGCCAATCCGGCTGTTTGATTTTCACAGAGGGGCCTTTAATATTAGTGCAAGTCTAATTTGCAGGGATTGTAAAGTGAATCGGATGGTCCAGATGCATTAACTCAAAAGATTCCCTTTTGAGTTAATGCAGAGGATACGAATTCTACATCATAGCATATATTATTTCAATTGGTCTCATACTCTCATTAACCGAATTGGACAAAACACGGCGCTTAGAGCTTCTACAATGGTGATTTCTTTTAAATTGCTAATCTGATGTGTTAATTGCTAATATAATTGCTGGGATGTACCACAGTTTTTAAATTAGCAAGTTTGCTTTAAAAGTAACTCTTTAGAGCATCTACAATGGTGATTTCTTTAAATTGCTAATCTTATGTGTTAATTGCTTATATAATTGCTGGGATGTATCAGAATTTTTAAATTAGCAAGTTTGCTTTAAAAGCAACTCTAATTAAATTATTGGGATGGAGTGATTTAGAAATTATGAATCTCTTTATTGCTAAATTCAGTAACGTGACCTAAATTAATTGCTAAACGTTTGCTGGAATGGAAATGCTCTTATGAGCATAATAGTAAAGGCTGTTTGCAGATAAAAAATTGAACTTTTCAACATTTGTCACCAGAAAACAAAAATTCCCTTCTTCTTCTTCTTTTTTATTTTGACAACTAGAATTGGACGATTTCGTTACATTCTCCACATATTACAAATTTGGAATTGCTGACTTGGCATAAAAAAATGTCGACAATTGGCATAAACTGTATATTTAAAACCCTTAATCCGATCCAAATATATATTTTGGCGACAGCAAGAACCGCTTATTCCTTGTTCCGAATTTTGAATATATTTAAAAGTCAAAAGCACCACACACAATAAAAAAAAGGTATAATCCAAATTTGATTAAGTTGCAGTTTTTAACGGATTTTGATGGAATTCGTATCTTATATTTAGTTTTAATATACTAACGACGTGCATGCATAAACAGAAAAACTATTGATTGATTTAAATTGTCTGTCAATTTTAAATATTATCGAGATTATAATTCAAGTCCAATAGTATATACTTTATTTTTGATAATTCATGGATCAATTTAAAAGAACACTATTTCAAAATTTATACCGGAAGAATATATATTCTATAAAGTACCTCACATTAATGGATACAGACTCATTTTAGATTTGATTATCAGTGGCTTTTTTTTTTTTTTTGACGTGAAATAGTGAAAATGACGTCATTTTTTTCAAAACAAAATCTGTTTATTTTTCTAAAAATATATTACTTTTTTCAAGTTTCAAATTAGCTTTCTTTTGATACATATCTTAAAAAATCCTCGGTCTCTTCAATTTCTGGGCTAATGGTCATTGATTAAATTGTCTATTGTAGATAAAGGGTGAATAAAAAAGTGGAATGAGATTACTCGAGTCTTAAATTTTTATGTTCTCTCAAGTAATATTCTCTCGAGTATTTGACAAAATTTAAATCATTTGTTCTAGATTTTATATTGTTCGACCCTCTAGAGAAACTTTTAAAATTACATCTCTTTTGAAATTTTAAACTAGATTATCCTCTTCTATATTTTTTTTCAACAAAATATTCTTGTAAATTTCTTTCTTCTCTTCTCTTTATTCCATTCGTCAAATTTTGAGTTACCTCGTGAAGAATCCGGATCAACCGTTCCACATTAGCACGAACTTAAAATTGTCTCACAAAATTTCAAATTAATCTAAATTCTAAATGAACAGTTCGAATTCTAAACTCAAATTTTACAGTACTATAAATAATACGAACTCTCACCTCACAAGTCACAATACTTTCTCCTCTCAATTATTCTTTCCCTATCTGTACTAACTAATGAAAAAAAAATTCATATTATTCTCGATACACATAATGATTAACTTTATTTTATGAGTAAAACTATGGTACTATGCATAGCGCATATTGGTTCATACTATAAATCAATAGCTCTATTTTTAAAGTCCAAACAATCAGTATGAAACATTTAACATGATTCATATGAAATTGTACATGTCAATCACTTTTACAATTTCTAGATTTTTTTTCTACGTTTTAGATAATAGAACATCACTTGATCCAAAGATTCTAAACCATCCAAAAATAGTAATTTTTTACATATATAAAAGCATAGTAAAAAATTTCTAAAAAATACAAAATTTAGTATTCAAGTACATTTTCGTATGAAAATAACGTTGAATAATTTATATCGATTATTTGTACTTTGAAAACAAAAATATTGATTCATAATATGAACCAATCTACAATATCCACGGTACCATAACCTCACTTTTTTTTTTATCTCTCTAATAACTTGCGAAGTGGATTGCATGAGGTCCATTTTGTAGTCCGCTGCTCAATTAAAACAAAATGCATGTGATTTGTTTTATTATTGTCGTAATGTTGCTTTCATTATACATGTATTATTTGTTTGTTTCAAATATAAAATTGCAACGCGACTTGCCATTCCTTGGCATGCGTCCCATTTGTCATCGTAGGGGACATGACAACTTGCTCTAATTTAATCTTAGTCAAAACTCAAAAGTTACTGAGACTTTGATAAAGATTATCACAGTACCTAAGCAACGAGCGCAACGAGGAAAATATTTAATTATATTTCCACTACTTTTCGTTGGTAGTCGGCTAGTCGCTCCCAAGTTTCTCAAAAAAAATTATATATATTTCCACTACTTTGATTTAATTCCCACATGGCGCCTCCCATTTCTTCGCGTCCTTTCCAATATTTTGATGACTAAAGTATTGTGCAAACTGCAAAAAGATGCTCATCGGCTCATCACTCGTGTCTCCTAATTATTTAATCTAAACCCATCTAATCATCTTTTGCCATCGCTTAAAGCATTACCTTAGTTGTGACTATATATGACAATGTCATGTTATTTGATCTGCTCATTTCCAATTTATATATATAAAATCACGTTGAGACTTTTCTAGAATCGTAAAACTAGAAAATTAAGAGTGTAGTAATGTAATTTTATTTTACAAAGAGGTTAAATCGTATAAATTGTCACACCTCAAATCAGAATTTTCGAATTAGAGTGTAATCAGTCCCCACCCCGTGTTTAATAAGTGTAATGACACGTAAGGCTAAACAAATACAAATAATAATGCACAGCGGAAATGAAATACAACATACAGCAAAAGTCATAAATATCCATAAATATCAGTACATACATAACATCCGTAAAATCCACATCGAGATAAATAAATATAATTTAAACAAGAGGATACATGATCTATTGAGTCCGATGTACAAATCAAATATCGGACTCGTAAACCTAATAAAAAAGCCCTAACCCTAATCATACGACATGCCCATCGGGGACAGCTCTTGACGTCTCCTGCTGCAGACCGCCAGACCCTGTACCTGAAATCCCACATCAAAAGGTGGGTGAGCGAACGATCGCCCAGTATGTGACCCAGTATTATCCCTTCTGGGATCCTCTAAGTCAAAACACATTTTAAATTCGAAATCTACGTAAAGTTCGGTAGTTGTTTCACTTTTAATACACATGCTGCAGTAATTTAAACCTATCATAATAACTACAAAAGAAAAATATATATAGTATATGATATGATGCGATTATTCTATTATGCCAACATGCTTAGGGTCCAGTACAATAGGTACTGTGTGTACAATTAATACAATAATAATACTGATAATTTTGTCACCCCGTGCCGTGCCAATTTGAATTACATCTCAAATGCGATATAATCCAAGGACTGCGATCAGAGGGTGCAAAGATACTCGATGCCTAACAGCATCGAGCTTTGCCCCACAAGAAAGGCACGCTAGCCGATGGTTATATCAAATTTCGTGTATTTTTCTTACTCTAAGACGATTCCTCATCCAAACATATCCAATAGGAGAAATCTACAAGCAAGTCGTAAGAATGTGTTAATCCGTTTCCTCATGAGCATACAACGGAACTCCACCGTCCGGCCAGACCAAATGGGATAAGGACTCGTGTCCGGCCCGTGCAATAAAAGTAAATATCTACCACCGCAACCGCGGAAGCCGTTCTAGGCATGTAGCTCCTAATGTAGGGGGGATAACTCTCGAATCGTCTCCGTGCCTCTGGGCTCGAGTCCAGCCCCCACGTAATGGTAAAATGAACGAAAATAATATAATAACAACCAATATACATATAATAATACCCCTAAAAGACCATCCGAGAGATCAAGTGATCTCTCGGCTCAATGGCTAACGGGCCGACCAGTTCCATACCAACCGGCCGGAATGCAGTCACTCAGTCTTCCTCTCAACTCTCACTAATGCATATGCTACTACGTAATATATTGTCCTCTACGAGAAGAGGACAACTAATATCCTAATTTAATATATATTAAATTACACTACTCCTAAGAATACGGTAAATTTTCCATTTAAAAGGGATTATGCAAATTCCCAAGTACAATTCTGAAAAAGGTAAACATGCTCTAATGCATCTACTAAATTTAAAGTGCGGATGTCAGGTCAAGTGGACGACTTGGTAAGAGTACGCCACAAAGGAAATAATTCAGATATCCCACACCTGTATGGCAAGTAGTGGTCGTACGCAAGTGCTAGTAATCTCCGCGATCCGCTCGATCCTCACCTGCTACGGTATAGCCGTCGGCGGGATCGAACCACGGGTCTGAATCTACGTAGGTCTGCTGACCTGTAATTTGGACGTAAATTAATTAAATACTAAACTAGTTATTCGTACCCTCTTTGCTCGTTTAATTATTTTTACTAAGTGTTTGCATTTAACTAATTAACTATGGTTCAAAATCTGCTCAACGGTTCGGTCGGTTTGACTCAGTTCCGATTGAGCGTAAAATTAAGTCTAATGTAATCTAAATATTTGTTATATTTTAATTTGAAGATAAACTATTTTACTAATTAATTAAAGACTTAAATATTATTACGTATTTTTATGGTAAGATACGTAAGGTATAAATTACATAATCTAAATGGTTATTATTTTAAGTCTTAACTTAACTACTTATAATAAAAAGTGCGTTTTCTAATTAATTTAGCCACGATCAATTCATTTTATTCCTAAGTACGTAAAAACGTTAAATGACTTAATTATTTTACTTAATTAAAATTTTGTAATCGTAATGATTCAAAAATATAAATATGTTGTTAATTTAATTATCCTTTATTAATTAACAACATATTTTTTTAAAAATTATTTTCTTTAATTAAAAACTTTATTTACTTAATTACAAAATTCTAATTACTTAATTTAAAATCCTAACCACTTAATTTAACTACTTACTTTATTAATTAATTAAAATCCTAATTAACTATGATGTGTTGTAATTAAATTATTTTAATTTTGTGTGTTTTGGGATCATATCGTGTTCTGTCTGGATAATCTAGAATCTGCTCATAGTATGTCATGAGTCGTCAATCCAGGACTTTTCTAATCACTTCCCGTATTTAAGTGAAAACTTCGCATCGAGCCAAACCAATAGGAGGCTCGAGACCCGAAGTAAATTATCCGACTTTTACATCACTTTATTTTTCGAAAGCCCACTTTTTATCCTTTCTCTTTTCAAATTTAAATTGGGCCAAGCCTAATATTTAATTTACCAAAGCCCAATTGAATTTCCAAACCATTAAATTAATTAGACCCATTTTCGGATTGGGCCTCAGCCCAAATATCATTTAAATTCCAAAATGGGTTAGGGCCCATTTTTAATTCAACCAAGTTATAACCGAACCCAACAGGAAAGGGCTTAAAGTCCAAATTTATTTAATTTATATATATATGTCGGCCCACAAATCAAAATTCCAATTTTTCCATTTAAACACCTAAAATTTCCATATTTGGTCCAAGGTTACAATTTTACAACAAAATCCTTAATCTTAAATTACTTGCGTTTAAGCCCCTGTCAATTCAATTCCCGGTACCATAGGCAACACTGGGCCGGTACCACTGGTACCAGCACTATCACACACAATCATACAGAACAAGGAAAAGAACAAGGCCAAGATTTTACCACAAATGGGAACAAGGCAGCACCGGGCCAGTACCAGAAACAAGAACAAGGAAAAGAACCGCACCCAAAAAGTACTGCTACAAGAGTACTAGTGTACCAGAATCAAGCCAAGCACCAAAATCAGCACAAAACCAGCAAAAATCAGGGAAGGAAAAATAGTATATAGCCGGTACCAGTAAAGTCAAGACAGAAACGAGGTACCTCAAAATCTACCGATTCTCAAGATCAGAAAAGCAAAAGGTTCAAGGCTCAATTTAAATCCCGTATTCACAATCAAGCACCAAGGGTCGATGCCCTCAAGTCACACATCAACTAAATAACTGAAACAATTCATAGGTGGATCGGTTATCATCCCTAATAGGTCGATCAACCGTATCAACAATTCAAACAACATACAACAATTCAATTGGGAGGAGCTTGGCTCCTATGCCATTACAAGGCACAAAGAAAAATAGAAAAAAGGATTGATTCGTGTTACCCGAAAAATGTTCGAGTCATGCTTCGTATACGAAGGTCGGTACCAAGGCAGCAACGTCGCCTCGCCTTACCTTTGACTTCACGAGCGCAAGCACACAACAGAGCACAAGAAC
The DNA here is from genome assembly GCA_025461045.1 of Carex parvula. Lineage (NCBI taxonomy): Eukaryota > Viridiplantae > Streptophyta > Magnoliopsida > Poales > Cyperaceae > Carex > Carex parvula. Next base: position 110,141 of record JAJGRW010000113.1, on the reverse strand, counting down.
CCAGCCGGGTTGATTAGCCCACGGGGAACAATCCCGCGGGCGAACAATAACAAAATTCACACCCGAATTTCACACCATAAAAATGGAGAAAGAGAGAAACAATAGAATGATAGCAAGAACTAGGAGGATACCGATCAAAACCCAAAAAGGGGTTAATATGGCGGTCGGTTAGTCAATCCCCGTACTGGCAACGGGACAGCGGCAACAAAGTCGCAACAGGGGCGTGGGTCTCCTGACGAGAGATGGGACAGCGACGAAAATTCGATCGATCGCACGTGGGAGATAGAAACAGCGAGCGCGAGGCGTTTCCTCTCCAGGCGAAATACAAACGAGAGAGGGGTGGGGCTCTCTGTCAGCGGGAGAGAAGAAAAGGGGTACGGTTACGGTTTAGAGGGGAAGAGAGGGGGCTCCAGCGGCAGAGACTAAGAGAGAGAGAGGGGAGATTTAAAGGGAGAGATGGAGGCCCCTCTTCAAGATTTGTGTTGAACACATTGAACGGTTGAGATCATCTCTAAAATCAAAAGTATATATCTAATTGGTAATATTCATTGGATCAAGAATACATTTAATTTAATTAAACCCACCCGACATAAATTTACGTTTGAAATTGTACAATGTATCGAATGTTCTTTGTTTGGATTTAACCTTCATATATAACTTCATCAAATTTTTGTTTTATGAAAATCTTATTTTGAAAATTTTAATTTAATAATTTGTCAGTTTATGTTAGATCAATAACATCTTCTTATAATCTAATTTATTGATTTAATTAACAAAGAGTTTTAGTTTGGTGAACTCTTAGGGACCAATTACGTCTAACCGAAGAATTTAAACGATATCGCATCTAAAATTTAAGTACGTATTTATTGAACATTAGTCGGAATATTTGTAAAATTAAATTATATTCTTATCTAGTCAGAAATCCCGAATTCAAAAATTAACGTTCACGATTAAATGAAACCAATAATTTTCTTGATTATCAACTAAATTTCCACGAGAATTTACGTTTAAAATTCCTACAACTATTCGCTAATATTATTTGATAATTTCATTTAATTCTTTTTAATATATTAATTATAACGGTCATTAATACGAGTACTCTTAATTAGAAGATCGCATTTAACCATTCGTAAACCTTAATCTAATACAGTATACAATTTAATATAATCAACTTGGTAATATTTTGCGAATTGCATGTTATATTAACTACACATCAATATAATTCAATTATTCTATTTAATTAAGTAACTTCAAGTTTATTAAATTTTAAATTTAAATCTAAGACTTATAAAAATATAACTTATTAAATAATCAATTTTTAAATAGCTACATCATCAATTTGATTATTTAATCTTCACTCTAGTTAATTAATTAACTAAAATTTTAATTAGTTGTAAATTTTGATTATTAGTCTAATTAATAGATTTAAACTTACAGGTTATAACATAAATACTCACAAAAAAATATAATATATAAAGAAAGAAAAACGTTATATTTTATATTTATAGGGGTGGCTAAACCACCCCTAATGTCAATCATACCTTAAGCACAAATAAGAAAGTTTTTAGCGAATATATTTTGTGTTGTTCCTTTCCGTACATACGTTGTAAGGTGTTGCTTATACCCAATTCTGAATCATATAATTTGATTATATATGGATCTTTTGTAACTAGTTTCACTTATAATATTTCTTTTGTTATTATTGTTTTGCTTTAAGTGATGGGTCAATTTATCGTGTGATGATGCGGTAACTATGACATATTATGTGAACCGTCACACCAAAAACGATCGTTTCATATTACATCACTATTTTTCAAAATATATGTATAGGTCTAATATGAATCATTCAATTTTAATCTTGATAATACCCCAGTTATTATGTTTTGAGCATGTATTCTCGGTAGTGTAGTACTCGATGCATGCATTTGAGGTATCTCTCGTCCTTGAATTTACAGGGTTTTTTTTATAGCAGGGGCGGAACTAGAAAATTTAATTAGAGAGGACTGAAACTTCAAATGTAAAATTATTAATTTGTTATTAGTGGAATTTGAACTCAAGATCTCTCATGCACAAAATAAAGCTTTAACCCCTATACTACAAGCACACATCTAGTAATTTATGAGGAGGCTAAACTATATAAACACTTTAAGAAAATAAAAATTCAATTAAATTTCAACTTACGAGATTAAAAATTTCAAAATCATAGAATGGCTTAGCACCCCTTAGTTAAGTGTAGATCCACCCCCGATTTTTTGTGACACCAGCTTTTACATAATATAAATTTCTTTAAATGGCCACTTGTCTGATTTAATAATTTTCGAGCGCTAAAAAAGAAATAAAACCTAGTTCGACACAATAGATTGCGCCAAATGAATTATATAACTCGTGGCTCGTTACTTGTTTGAGATCGGTTTGAAAAAAAATTCATAATTAGATCGCTTAATTTTAGTTCGGTTCATCATTAGCGAGTTCAATCTTGACTCACGTCACACCTCGAAACAACCCACCACGTATTTCTACGTAAGACGTATTCACATCACATAAATTATCAATAACACACAGTAAAAGTCACATCTATTATAAGCAAAAGTGTTTAACAAGCGATCATGACAAACATAGTAACACAACCACTGCCATGCATGTTCAATGTATCAATTATTTAAATGAAAATAGAAAATTAACACAAGTGGCATTATTAACTATTCCAAGTCTTCCCGCCTGTCCTCACTCTTGACCTTGTTCGAATCCTTCTTCTTCATTTCCTTGAACCCACATGAAAGTTGAACGGGTGAGATATCGAACCTTCTCTCAGTGAGGAATATAGTTCCAGCCCAGAAGCTTGTAAAATCTTTACTTGATACTCACAAATATGAAAACAAATGGAATGTGTATGCTCTTTTAATGCAATACAATCGTACGGTGATTTATCAACTTAATCATTCTTTCTTTCTTTTTTCCTTATTTTTCTTGTTTCTCCGACCGCAGAACTCCTGCTCGACACCGAAAGAAACTGCTAACCCAACCGCGGAACTCTCGCCTGACGTTGAAAGGATGTCGCCCTAACCATGGAACTCCCTCTAGACACTAGAGTTAGACCCATGAAATAACCGCTTTTGCCTACAATCACGTTAAGGAGAGGTCCAGTCGAACACTAGACCCAATGTATACATCCCAATATGCAAACATATTGGCTCCTATTCGCTTTAGTTATCTATTCATTTCACATTCATTCATTCAATCACATAATTTATGTCATGCTTAACACATCTTATTTATACCAATCCTTTGATCAACATGAGAATCTTATCATTCATGACTTTATTGGTGTTCTACTCTCAAAAATCACACGAGTGGTTCGAGACAACATGCATAATTCAACTAATAATATGATAATAAATAATTAAATGACAAAAGGGCAAAGTAATAATTTTACAAAGTCTAGAGAACCCGCACCTGATATCTGACGAGTTAATTTCTGATTGTCTCTTATGTCGTTTAAATCTTTAAGCGTCAAATCTAAAACATAAATAGACATTTTAATTAATTTTGAATTCAATTTTTTTTCAAAAAATCTTTAATGTTATATGTCATTCATACTAGTTTACTATCTAGGCGAAGTATCAAGGGTCTTGATTTGATTGTTTCAATTAAACCTCATGTATTAGATATTCTATATTATTTTTTATTAAAACTCTGACAACTTTAAATTTGGCTTAAAATTGGTAACCTCTGTTTTAGTATTACGAGGATGAAAGAAATAATTTTAAATAAAACGAAATAAAATAATTGATTTTGCTTATATTACCTTGATCCTTATAATAACCGAACTTTTTTACTAGATATAATAAAAAGAATATTCCAATTGTATATATAGTAAGTTTGAAATTCTCATAACCGAATTTTTTTATAGATATAATAAAAAGAATATTCCAATTGTATATATAGTAAGTTTGAAAATCCATTATATAAAGATAACTTAACATAGAACATAGAATTAGTATATTCCATTTGCTGAAAAATAGTTTTCAAATCTACAAGAATAGGAGTAATTATTGAAATTAACTATCTACTTTAAAAATTTAATAAGAAGATATTAATATTTTAGATACCATCATGTATACAGATCAAAATGATTTATTTATTTCATTCCAATATACAAAGCGGATCCGAAATAATTAAAATACTAAGAGGAGAGTTCAAATGCTTTCATTTTTTGTGCCTCCACCATGCCTCCATTTCTAAAAACTTTAATAAATTAAATTTAAAACTTAAAAGTCAAAATAAAACCGTTGGATATGATCTACATCATTTTATCTATGCACGTGTAAAAAATTATGGCATTTCAATTTTGTTTTGGTTGTCATCAAGAGTTTGTAAAAAACATAATAATTTGGATAATCTAGACGTTGATTTTTAAACTTATTGATTCACATAAAAAAACAAAATCGAAATGTGATAATTTTTTATGAGCACATAGAGAAAATAACAAATCATATCTAACGGTTTTATTGTAGTTTTTTAAGTTTTAAATTTTGAGTTATTAAAGTTTTTAAAAATAGAGGCATGGTAGAGGCACAAAAAATAAAAACATTTGAACCCTCCTCAAATACTAATAATAACTATTACTTAGTTTAGACAATTTCTATTTGGAGTTATCAAACACAACAAAAATATACATCATATTCCGATTCTTGAAATCAGATTTAGATTACTTGATGAAAGGAAAATGTTATAACAAATTATATGACAATCGATCTGATCGCAATTGAATAAAAAAATCAAAATAATAGTTTCAGAATTTTTTTATAACTAACGTAATTATTATAAACTAAAAAAATTCAGATTATAATATCATAAGAGAGATAAATTTTCAGATTATAAAGAAATTAAAGAATGCTTACTAATTCTAATTTTTCAGATTTTAATTAAAGGTCAAATTATTCATAAATTCATACGATCTAATTAAGAACGAAATTGATTCTACCAATAAGATCTAATTTATCATCTCCTAATCTATTCAATTTATGCAACAAACTAATAGAAATGTTTAATTACCTTAATGTATAATTTAACACAAAAATAGAAATTTGAGAAACTCCTTCGGTGGTTGTGAAGAAAAGAGTGAAAAAGGTATGTATGGCAGAGGAGGAAAGAATGCGAAATTCTTTCAAAATTTTCAAACAAAATGTTTTTCTTCAAAAATAATTAACAAAATATTCTTGTGGGGTCCTCATTTTCTCCTCTCTCTCTCTCTCTATCCCTACCTCTTATTTTACTCTCATCAAGTTTGACACCTCCATATTTTCATTAGACTTTAATGAGTGCATAAATTTTTTGTTATTACATATTCTTTAAAAAAAAATTATGCATTCATTAAAGTCTAACGAAAAATAATGAGGTGTCAAACTTGATGAGAGTAAACAAGAGGTAGGGATAGAGAGGTGAGAGAGGGGGAAATGATGGCCCCATAAGGACATTTTGTTAATTATTTTAGAGAGGTATTTTGTTTAAAATTTTTGAAAAATAAGACAATTTGTAATATTTTCCTAAAATTTTCCGGAATGAAGAGATGATAATAGGAATTATAGTACCATTGAAAACACCACCTCCTACTTCCATTATCATCTACCGTACAGATAACATTAGACTGTTCATGAGGAGCAGGGTCTTGTAGCACACCTTTGAGAGAGTAATTTCTCTAGCTTGATATTTTCTCTCCACTCAATCCTTGAAGACCTAACACTTTTCTATGGTATGGCCGAGTAATCTACGATATGGGCAGAAATTGGGGTCGTCAGATCGATTTGCCTCCTCTGGCCTTTTGTTGTCTGCTAGTTTTAGGCCATTCTTCATGGCATCTTGTAAGATTTTCATAACCTTGTCTTTTCTAAAGGAATAGGGTTTATTCCTCATATCTTCTATTGAAAAGATTATTTGGTAATAAGAAATTTATGGAAATTGATTTGGATCCAATTCAAGGGGAGCGAGCAACCCTCTTGATGAAGAAGCTCCGGCATCCCAAAGGGCTTTGTTCCTGGCTGAGCTTCCTTCTCATCTCTTCTTCGCTTTTCCTTCCCCAGCCTCCTTCGTTGCTTCTAGCTAAGTGGAGGAGAAAAGGTCTCGCTTCTGGCGAAGCAGAGAGTGAAGGAGCAAGTGAATGAAGGAGCATGCGTGTGAATCTTCTTGAGTTGCATAAATTGTTTTGATATGTGACAATGCGGGTACCTCACTCAAATCTATGTGCTTTATGCGGGCATGATCAACTCGAAACTAGCCATGCGTGTGGCTGTATTTAAGTTGGACCTTTATTACAAGTTCACCCCGAACACTACAAGATTTCTCGTTTGATACTTATTCTTATTGTTGTGCCCCTCATTCTACCTATCTTAAGCGGACACAGAGAATTCTGGAATGCCAGCCAGTACATATGGTGGATTGCATGTAGATCGTAGAAAAGACAAATGAGATAGTAATATGAGAAATCTCTCATCTTTCAAGGTATATAAGAAGTGCGTGGATTACTGGCGTGAAGCAAGGGTACATGGCAGGCTAGCTCTTGAGTTTACCTTGATCCTACGTGATTAGATAAAAAGATGAATAGTGACTACTCTGTCCCAGGGAGAGATAGTAGGTTAAAAAAGGGGATTGATCGACCCAAGAAATAACCCCCACCCTCGTTTCAGCTGATAGTAAATGTTCTCGCAAAACTAAAACAATTTTTTTGAAGATTCAACTAGCATGTTGAATAACACAGACACAAATAAAGTACATAAACAAAAAAAATAAAGATAAGCATTTGCAAATTTGTCCTTAGTTATTATGCTTTATTGGTGCGGGATTGACAGTTGATCCCGAGAAATATATGAGCGGTTACGAGTTGGAAAAGACCTGAGATGGTTTATGAGATTCGCAGTTTTCACGGCTGATTTCATCACACCTCCGTCACGGTTTCAGGCCGTTTCCACTCAATTACAGTCCAAATCTTATGTGTATGGATCAACTGCTCTTCCTTTGAAATAACATGTCCAAAAAATGCAATCTCTCCAACCAGAACTCATATTTAGAAAATTTCCCGTAGGAAGATGTTCTAGAAGATATTTTCATACACGCCTCAAGTGCTCCTCATGATCTTCATGAATTCTTCAATCTACCAGAATATCATCAATGAACACCACCACAAATGAGTCTAAATACTTGCACAAAACATTCGATTCATCTTTATTCCTTTCCATCTACGATACTCGTGTACCATTGCATAGGCCAACATGGACTATCCATCCCATTCATACATTTCTTTCTCGATGCGGATCACAGCCTAAACTTCCAGGAATGCGGATTCATTCCATAGTGAAAAAATGCAGGGCATGCAATCGAAAGCTTACAGTGGATGCAAAAGAGTTTGGTTTATTGAGGTCATCTCCTATTCAGACATTACGATGAGGCTATGGAAGGTGACGTTCCAAAGTTGGACTTAGGTAAATTAGTGGAATTTGAGGGCCACCATTCACGTTGCACATCATCCTTTGTGCCTTGATGAAGAGAACAAAACTCTGCGATTAAAAAAAAGAGAAATTGGGAGTGAAAGCCCATAAATGAGCAAATACTGGATAAAATAAGTGCGCGATTGGGGGGACCCTCGTACCCCCACCCTCCAATCAGCACATAATTTTCAGCATTCCTGTGAAGAATGATCTAATTCGCCTCTTAATTTTGCATGTATCGTCTTCTCTTCTTTCAGAGTTCTCTTCAAAATCTAGAAACAGATTCAAAGAATAGGCACAGAACTCGTATCAATACGTTTGCTATCGTTGAGAAATCAAGATGCAAGACGAATTATATTGGAAAGGGGTTTAATTAAAAGGGCGTCGGTTGTTTTAAAATTCTGAAAATAAGGTAAGAGAGAGATAGATTGAAAGATGCGTTAAGAAGGGATTAACATGGGGTAAGAATTTTCCATGTATATAAGGCGCCTTACAAGGCGTCCTTTCATTTCATTTATTATTTCTTTCTTTACTTTTTAGTATTTAGGGTTAATTAAGGAGTAAGCTCTAATTAAATTACATGGCGTTACAAAGTTCAGTAGTTATATAAAGTAGTTATATAAAGTAGAATGTGAAATTAACTAGAGATGTGATGGTATAAAGTAATTTAATTTGGCAGAATTAGTTTAAGAGGCCGCTTGAGGTTGTGGTTTGGTATGTTATTGATATATTGTAGATTAATTTCAGACTAATATTGTCCACTGTCTAAACATTAGGGACATATATTTAACGCACCGCTATTATATTACCTAATTTATAAAGTTTATACAGGCAAACTTACATATAACTTAGTAATCATGACCACTCGAAGAAGTGTAAGTAAAAATAAGAAATAATATATATGCAATTATTTTCTTACTGATTTATTAAGTCCAGATAATTTTTTTATGATCTATAGATCTATAATTTTATGTCGGCCGTTGATTCTACGTTAGAAATTATATAGATCTATAGATCTATAATTTTTATAATATTTGGATAGTTAAAAATTAATTAAATTAAATCAAATTGAAATAGAGTTATCCGGATCGTGCGAAGCACTGTCCTTAAGCGTATTCTGTCTCATCGTGAAAGATGGAATCGCAACCAAGATAATCTGAGATAGTCAATTTCTTAAGCACGCCATGGAAACAACTGGCGATAACTCCGTAATATCCAACATAGCATATGCTAGATCATAATTTGATTAATTGAGATAAAATACAAATGGAGAATAAATCAAAGGGAACCTTGTGTGGGAGCTAATCAAAGAAACATTTTTGGTTTCTTATTTATTTTATTTCTCGGATACCCTTAACAAAGAGATCAAGGGGTGCGTACATATATACTAAAATTGAGCGGAGAGAGTATGAGGAGGTGCGCTTATTAAGACAAAAAATGAGATTAATGAGATCAGTTAAAGGGGATCCTCAATTAACGCCTTTTGGCTTAATGGCTTTCATAACCATTCAGAGAAAACAAACGGAATTCAAATTTATTAGATATGAGATTTACATTTAATCCCTTGAGTTTGTAAATATTGCAAATGGATATTTTAAGCAAATAAATTTAAATGGAAATCTTGAGTTTTTCGATCTTAGTTCCAACATCATGTACAACTGGTAGTCTTTTATTTTCTTATAGTTGTTATTCATATTCTACTAGTTGTCTACTAATGTCTTTTATTTTCTTGTAGTAGTCTTTCATGTTCTATTGTTTGTATTTCATGTTCTAATTGTTGTATTTCGTCTACTACAGGTTGTATTTCATATTCTTTGAGTTGTATTTCATCTTCTTCTAATTGTTTTTTACTTTGTATTGGTTGTCTTTCATGTTCTACTGGTTGTCTTTCATCTTCTATTAGTTGTATACTGGTTGTCTTTTTCAACTACTACATGTTATATGTCATCTTCTTCAAGTTGTATTTCATATTTTTCGAGATGTATTTCATCTTCTTCTAATTATCTTTCACATTGTACTGGTTGTCTTTCATATTCTGTTGGTTGTCTTTCATCTTCTTCTAGTTGTCTTTCATCTTCTACTAGTTGCCTACGGGTTGTGTTTCGTCTACTACTAGTTGTATGTCATTCTTCTAGTTACATTTCATATTCTTCTCGTTGTATTTCGTCTTCTTCTACTTGTCTTTCACCTTGTACAAGTTGTCTTTCATGTTATACTGGTTGTCTTTCATCTTCTTCTAATGGTGTTTCACCTTTTACTAGTTGTCTTTCATTTTTTTTCCTAGTTGTCTTTCATGTTCTACTAGTTGTCTTTCATTTCTAATGGTTGTCTTTCGTATACTACAAGTTGTATTTCACATTCTCCAAGTTAATTGTATTTCAATTTCTTATAGTTGTCTTGCACTCGTACTGGTTGCCTTTCATATTCTACTATTTGTCTTTCATCTTCTTCAAGTTGTTTTTCATCTTCTTCTAGTTGTCTACTACAAGTTGTATGTCATTATCTTCTAATTGTATTTGATATTCTTCTAGTTCTATTTCATCTTATTCTAGTTGTCTTTCACCTTGTACTGGTTGTTTTCCATATTCTGCTAGTTGTCTTTCAACTTCTACTAGTTGTATTTCATTTCCTTCTAGATGTCTTTCATGCTCTATTGGTTGTACTTCATGTTCTAATAGTTGTCTTTTGTGTTCTACAGGTTGTAGTTCATCTTCTTCTAGTTGCATTTCATATTCTTGTATTTCATCTTCTTCTAGTTGTATTTGATATTCTTGTATTTCATCTTCTTCTATTTTTCATTCACCTTATATGTATTTTTCATGTTCTACCGGTTGTCTTTCATCTTCTTCTAGTTATTTTCATGTTCTAATAGTTGTCTTTCATGTTTTACTCGTTGTCTTTCATCTACTAAAGGTTGTATTTCATCTTCTTCTTATTGTATTTCATATTCTAGTAGTAGTTTTTCATTTTCTTCTAGTTGTCTTTCACCTTGTACTGGTTGTTTTTCGTCTATGACATGTTGTATTTCATATTCTTTAAGTTGTATTTTATATTCTTTAAGTTGTCTTTCATTTTTTTCTAGTTATCTGTCACCTTGTACTGGTTATCTTTCATGTTTTATTGGTTGTCTTTCGTCTATTATTGGTTGTATTTAATCTTCTTCTTGTTGTATTTCATATTCTTCTAATTGTATTTCATCTTCTTCTAGTTGCATTTCATCTTCTTCTAGTTGTCTTTCACCTTGTACATTTGTCATTCATTTCTACTAGTTGTCTATTGGTTGTTTTTCGTTAACTACAAGTTGTATGTCATCATCTTCTTATTGTATTACTTATTTTTCTAGTTGTATTTAATCTTATTCTATTTGTTTTTCACCTTGTACCAGTCGTCTTTCATCTTCTTCTAGTTGTCTTTCACCTTCTACTAGTTTTCTTTCATTTTCTTCTAGTAGTATTTCATGTTCTACTTGTTGTCTTTCATGTTCTAGTGGTTGTCTTTCATCTTATACATGTTGTATTTCATCTTTTTTGAGTTGTATTTCATCTTCTTCTAGTTGTCTTTTATCTTCTTCTTGTTGTCTTTCATTTTTACTGATTGTTTTTCTTCTTGTTCTAGTTGTATTTTATATTCTTCTAGTTGTTTTTTATACTTGTCGTGGTTGTCTTTCATGTTTCATTGGTTGTCTTTCATCTTCTACTAGTTGTCTACGGGTTGTGTTTCGTCTACTATAGGTTGTATGTCATCTTCTTCTAGTTGTATTTCAAATTGTTCTCGTTGTATTACATCTTCTTCTACTTGTCTTTCACCTTGTACATGTTACCTAAAAAGTTATACTGGTTGTCTTTCATATTCTTCTAGTTCGTTCTACAAGTTGTCTTTCACCTTCTTCTAGTTGTCTTTCATCTACTACATGTTATATTTCATCTTCTTCCAGTTGTATTACATAATTTTCGAGTTGTATCTCACCTTCTTCTATTTGTTGTTCACCATGTACTAGTTGTCTTTCATGTTTCATTGGTTGTCTTTGATATTCTTTTAGTTGTTTTTCATCTTCTACTAGTTGTCTTTCATTTTCTTTTAGTAGTCTTTCATGTTCTAGTAGTTGTCTTTCGTCTTCTACAAGTTGTATTTTATCTTCTTCGAGTTGTATTTCATCCTTTTCTAGTTGTCTTTTATCTTCTTTTTGTTGTATTTCATGTTCTACTGGTTGTTTTTCTTCTTGTTCTAGTTGTATTTTATATTCTTCAAGTTTTCTTCCATCTTCTTCCAGTTGTCTTTTACCTTGTTATGGTTGTCTTTCATGTTTTGCTTGGTTGTATTTCATCTTCTTTTAGTTGTCTTTCATCTTCTATTAGTTCTCTACGGGTTGTGTTTCGTCTACTATAGGTTGTATGTCATCTTCTTTGTATTGTATTCTTCTCGTTGTATTTCATCTTATCCTACTTGTCTTTTACCTCGTACTAGTTATAAAAAAGTTCTACTGGTTGTCTTTCATCTTCTTCTAGTTGTGTTTCACATTCTACTATTTGTATTTCACGTTCTTCTAGTTGTATTTCATGTTCAACTATTTGTCTTTCATGTTATACTTGTTGTCTTTCATATTCTAATTGTTGTATTTCATCTTCTTCTAGTTGTATTTCATCTTCTTCTAGTTGTCTTTGACTTTGTACTATTTGTCTTTCGTGTTTCACTAGTTGTCTTTGATCTTCTACTAGTTGTCTTTTATTTTCTTTTAGTAGTCTTTCATGTTCTACTTGTTGTCTTTTATGTTTTAGTAGTTGTCTTTCATCTGCTACAGGTTGTATTTATCTTCTTCGAGTTGTATTTCATCTTCTTCTAGTTGTTTACTAATGTCTTTTATTTTCTTCTAGTAGTCTTTCATGTTTACTGTTTGTATTTCATGTTCTAATGGTTGTATTTCGTCTACTACAGGTTGTATTCATATTTTTTGAGTTGTATTTCATCTTCTTCTAATTGTTTTTCACTTTGTGTTGGTTGTCTTTCATGTTCTACTGATTGTCTTTCATCTTCTACTAGTTGTATACTGGTTATCTTTTTCTTCTACTACAGGTTGTATGTCATCTTCTTCTAGTTGTATTTCATCTTCTTTTAATTGTTGTACTATATTTCATATTCTTTTGGTGTCTTTCATCTACTACTAGTTGTATGTCATATCTTCTAGTTACATTTCATATTCTTCTCGTTGTATTTTGTCTTCTTAATTGTCTTTCACCTTGTACAAGTTGTCTTTCATGTTATACTGGTTGTCTTTCATCTTCTTCTAGTGGTGTTTCACCTTTTACTAGTTGTCTTTCATTTTTTTCTAGTTGTATTTCATGTTCTACTGGTTGTCTTTCGTATACTACAAGTTCTATTTCATCTTCTTATGTATTTCACATTCTTCAAGTTAATTGTATTTCAATTCTTCTAGTTGTCTTGCACCTCGCTTTCATATTCTACAGTTTGTATTTCATCTTCTTCAAGTTGTTTTTCATCTTCTTCTAGTTGTCTACTACAGGTTGTATGTCATTATCTTCTAATTGTATTTGATATTCTTCAAGTTCTATTTCATCTTATTCTAGTTGTCTTTCACCTTGTACTTGCATTTCATTTCTTTCTAGATGTCTTTCATGTTCTATTGGTTGTATTTCATGTTCTAATAGTTGTCTTTCGTCTTTTATAGGTTGTAGTTCATCTTCTTCTAGTTGTATTTTATATTTTTCGAGTTGTATTTTATCTTCTTCTATTATTCATTCACCTTATAGTAGTTGTATTTTTCATGTTCTACCGGTTGTCTTTCATCTTCTTCTAGTTGTGTGAACTCTACAAGTTATCTTTCATCTTTTTTCTAGTTGTTTTTCATGTTCTAATAGTTGTCTTTCATGTTTTGCTCATTGTCTTTCATCTACTACAAGTTTTATTTCATCTTCTTCTTATTGTATTTCATATTTTGTTAGTAGTCTTCCAATTTCTTCTAGTTGTCCGTCTATGACATATTGTATTTCATATTCTTCTAGTTGTATTTCATATTCTTTTAGTCGTCTTTCATTTTTTTCTAGTTATCTATCACCTTGTATTGGTTGTCTTTTGTCTACTATTGGTTGTATTTAATCTCCTTCTAGTTGTATTTCATATTCTTCTGGTTGTATTTCATCTTCTTCTAGTTGTATTTCATATTCTTCTAGTTGCATTTCATCTTCTTCTAGTTGTCTATTGGTTGTCTTTCTTCGCCTACAGGTTGTATGTCATCATCTTCTTGTTGTATTACATATTTTTATAGTTGTATTTCATCTTATTCTATTTGTTTTCCACCTTGTGCCAGTCGTCTTTCATCTTCTTCTAGTTGTCTTTCACCTTCTACTAGTTTTCTTTCATTTTTTTCTTCAGTTACTGTCTTTCAATGTTCTAGTGGTTGTCTTTCGTCTTCTACAGGTTGTATTTCATCTTCTTCTAGTTGTCTTTTATGTTCTACTGGTTGTATATGTTCTACTGGTTGTTTTTCTTCTTGTAGTTTTCTTTCATCTTTTTCTACTTGTTTTTTATACTTGTCATGGTTGTCTTTCATCTTCTTTTAGTTGTCTTTCATCTTCTACTAGTTGTACGGGTTGTGTTTCGTCTACTACAGGTTATGTCATCTTCTTCTAGTTGTATTTCATATTGTCTCGTTGTATTTCATCTTCTCTACTTGTCTTTCACCTTGTACATGTTATCTAAAAAGTTCTACTGGTTGTCTTTCATCTTCATCTAGTAGTGTTTCATGTTCTACTAGTTGTCTTTCACCTTCTTCTAGTTGTCTTTCATGTTCTAAAGTTGTCTTTCATGTTATTCTTGTTTTCTTTCATATTCTAATTGTTGTCTTTCATCTACAACATGTTGTATTTCATCTTCTCTAGTTGTATTTCATATTTTTTTTGAGTTGTATCTCACCTTCTTCTATTTGTCTCTCACCTTGTACTAGTTGTCTTTCATGTTTCACTGGTTGTCTTTGATCTTCTTTTAGTTGTCTTTCATCTTCTACTAGTCTTTCATTTTCTTCTAATAGTCTTTCATGTTCTACTTGTTGTCTTTCATTTTCTAGTGGTTGTCTTTCGTCTGCTACAGGTTGTATTTTACCTTCTTCGAGTTGTATTTCATCTTCTTCTAGTTGTCTTTATCTTGTTCTTGTTGTCTTTCATGTTCTACTGGTTGTTTTTCTTTTTGTTCTAGTTGTATTTTATATTCTTCTCGTTTTCTTTCATCTTCTTCTAGTTGTCTTTCATCTTGTCGTGGTTGCCTTTCATGTTTTACTGGTTGTCTTTCATCTTCTACTAGTTGTTTACGAGTTGTGTTTCGTCTACTATAGGTTGTATGTCATCTTCTTTGTATTGTATTCTTCTCGTTGTATTTCATCTTATTCTACTTGTCTTTCACCTTGTACATGTTATCTAAAAAGTTCTACTGGTTGTCTTTCATCTTCTTCTAGTTGTGTTTCACGTTCTACTAATTGTATTTCACTTTCTTCTAGTTGTCTTTCATGTTCTATTAGTTGTCTTTCATGTTATGCTTGTTGTCTTTCATATTCTAATTGTTGTATTTCGTCTACTACATGTTGTATTTCATCTTCTTCTAGTTCATATTTTTTGAGTTGTATCTCAACTTCTTCTATTTGTCTTTCACGGTAGGAAAAACACTAACTCAATCTCGGGATTGCAAACACGACAAGGAATGCCCATCCCAGAAAATGACCTACATAACCACATCCATCATCACTTTTAGAACATGCTGGGCCGAAGGGGTCTAAGGAGTAGGCCGTTCAATTTGACAGGATTGGTGGGACAGAATATGAGTGCGGCATTGCGGTCCATGGATGACACTGTCACAGAACAGGAAATTCTGGCTGCGGTTAATGCCATGCCGAGGGACAAAGCAAGTGGGCCGGATGGACCGCCGATCGATTTCCTTCCGAGCTTTCTGGACAATAATCAAGGCTGACGTCATTGCACTGGTAAACTACATTTTTAACTCTGGTGGGAACGTGAGATGCCTTAACTGGGCCACCGTTACTCTGATCCCCCAAAAAACAACTCCGGTGCAAATCACGGACTACAGACCGATCAGTGTCATTAACACGGTAATCAAGATCATGACAAAGATCATGGCTAACAGGCTGCAACCGCATATCCATGACCTGGTGGATAAGAATCAAACGGCATTTGTCAAAGGCAGATCTATGATGGAATCATTCCTGGTGACCAGGGAACTCCTGGCTTTCTGTTCCAAACAAAAACTCCCGACGGTACAAAGTAGATTTGAGAAGGCATTTGATACAGTAGACTGGTGCTTTATGATCAATTTATAACTGAGAGGGGTTTTCCACCAAAGTGGTTATTGGCGTTACTGGCAATACTCCGTACTTCCACCTCATAAGTCAGGGTGAATGGGGCCCAAACTAGGCATATCAACCACATGAGAGGGCTGCGACAAGGAGATCCCCTCTCACCGATGCTATTTATCCTAGTGGCTGACTCCCTTACCAGGTTCCTCCATAATGCACAACAGGTAATGGGGCCACACGTGTTCCTTACGATACGGGCCATTCAGTTCGCGGATGACACGATAATTATATCAGCGGCACACCCAACCTCATTGAAAGTCATCAGTCAGATCCTTACAGTATATGCAAAGCTATCTGGGCTCAAGATAAATAGATCTAAGAGCACTTTCATTCCAATAGCGCTGCCGTCACACATGGAGCAGACGGTGACGACAATACTGGCATCTCAGCCGACTCAACTACCGGTGAAATACTTGGGATTACCGCTCCACTCAGGAAATCGAGAAAGATACACTTTCAGCCCATGTTGCAAGTAATAAGAAGCACGATTGAGGGTTGGAAGGCCAATCTGCTGTCCTATGGAGGCAGAATAACACTCGTAAAGTCTGTTTTGTCTGCCATACCCCTGCACTTCATGCAAGCATTGCAGATGCCAAAAGGAGTGGTCAAACACATTGATAGGATGAGAAGGAGTTTCTTGTGGAGAGGAAACCAGGTATGTAAAGGTATAAACTGTTTAGCAAATTGGGAGACACGTGTGCTCTCAAGAGCAGTGGAGGCATGGGTATAATGGACCTCGACCACCAGAATGAAGCACTGTTGCTGAAATGGATCTGGTGGCTTCAGCAACACCCTGAAGGTCAGTGGGCCCAGACTCTCGCTCACCTATATGGCATCACGGATGAGGTAAGTCTGGCACAACGTGCGTCGAAATCTTTTTTCCTAAAGGATCTAGTGGCTCTCTCACCGTTCTATACTGACTCTGCCAGAGTGTGGCCGGGTCAAACGGAGTGCGTGTGGCGGTGGAATAGCAATGGCATGTTTACGGTTGCATCGACATACTTGGCCCTTCATGATACAGGGATACAGTCCACATATCACACTATTTTGTGTTTTGTAGAAGCTCAAAGTCCCAATGAAAGTCAAAGTATTCGTATAGCTACTACTGTTGGATAGGATTCAGACTCAAGAAAATCTAATCATACGTGGATGCCAGGTGAATATGGGCTGCAAGCTGTGTAGTAGTCCCTATGTAGAAACATCGGGTCAAATTATGTGGACGTGCCCGTTTATGAAGGGGTTCTGGCAAGGCCTATGTGCACAGATAAATTTACCGAGGCCAACGGAATAAAACATCGAAGATGCATGGCAGAACGATCGCAGGAGGTTGCAGGGAAGGGCAAGACATAGGTAGGACATGGCCTGGGCAGGAGGATGCTGGACGATGTGGAAAGAAAGAAATAGAAGAATCTTCTCTGGGACGAGCAAAACTCTGGGAATATTAATAGATGAAAGTATGGTTCTGAAACTCGGAATCAGAATCAGAATCGGGTTCTTGACCGTGGAATCAGAATCGGGTGAATCGGTCAGAATCGGCCGAGTTGACTTAGTAACTCGGATTTTTTTGGCAGAAGCTTGTTTTGTAGCCAAAAAGTAGAAAAAAATTGGTAAAAAAATAATTTGTGGAAAACTATGTTAAGACAAAATATTACACTCAAATAATCCACTAATTATATAATATAATATAAGCATTACAAATATAATACACTTTTTATTGCTAGAAGCTATGCCGAGCTCGCTGGATCATCTCATCGTCCTTCTCCTCAGCAACTCTTGATTCTTGACCATGCACAGCAACTCAAGCCTCCACAGTGGCAAAGTTAGAAATTTTGTCAGGGGTAGGCGAACATATATAGTTGCAAAAAAAAATTCAACATAACAAAAGTTACAACATCAATATATGCCTTAAAATCTAATTTCTTGAAATTCGCAAAATAAAATTTGGATTTCATAATAAAATTCATGATAATATTCTACGCGTTAAACTGAGAATTTTGATACAAATAACTCGAAAAATCTCCAAATGGTTGATTTTATATGGATTTTACAAGATTTCACAAGATACCAATACAATTTTGGGTGCAATGTGGATACAACCAAAGGGAAACTGACCAGTGGGACCCAGAGAAAGAAGGAGGCGCCATGTCATTTAAATTTTCAAGAGATCTCTTCGTTTTATATAAACTTAGATCATGTGAACCTTGTTCAAATTTGTACATGGTCTACACGAAACATCCCTACCCGAATTCAAAACATAAGCTAAAGAGATGGTTGTGAGGCCGATATGGGGCCCCTTTGGTCAGATCTATCTCCCTCTTCTCCAACTCGCACAAGGCCGTTCCAGGGCTAAGAAAACCAAAGAAATATGAAGAAATCAAGAAGAACATTCAATAATAATCAAAGGGAAATGACTTTCTCTGTTGAGATGGAGGCTAGGGGTAGGCAGCCCAAAAAAAAATCTGATCTAAAAATCGGTTATTTTTGTCTTGAATCGGCTCAACTCGGTATAAAATCGGTTGAATCAGCTTGACTCGGCCGATTCAAACACTGTTCATCCGAATTTTGCTAAAAAACTCGCACGGACGCGAGACTCGTATGAAAATCGGATCGGAGACGGCCGATACCAAGTGTTGACTCGGTATCGGCCGATTTTCTAAACCATTGATGAAAATACAACAAATTTACACAACTGAAAATTTTTTGTATTAAAATAGACGTGGTAGGGGTTACTTGATTTAGCAGGGACATACTGTGTGCTCCTAGCCGCGCATTTTACTAAATAAATTGGACAATGAGTCATACACTCTAGTTGTAACAACTTTTAACTTTCTCCTTTATAATAATATTCGTTGCCGACCATTGTCAACAACCACACTCTAGTCTGTAACAACTTTTAACTTTCTCCTTTATAATATAATAATATTCGTTGCCGACCATTGTCAACAACCTTTAAAAAGAAATTTGATATATATGTTAACGCAATCGAATGACTATGACAGAATATCTGATATAATATATTCGTTGCCGACAATGGACTATGACAAAATATCTGATATAATATATTCGTTTGCGACCATTGTCGACAACCTTTAAGAAAAAATTTGATATATATGTTAACGCAATCGAATGACTATGACAGAATATCTATTCTGATCAAATTTGATCAGACTCCGAGGCTCCATGTCTACGTGCATAGATACAAATGAAATTGTCCGGTCAAGCAAAAGCTTAAAAAGTTTGGCTAATGCTTACATGCACTATATCTCTACCTGTCTCGATTTTTCGTTCAGACTGAAACGCACACCACCTAACTGGTATTACGTGCCACTCGCTGGACCTGCATGCACCTGCTACGTTGCATTCTCTCCCCTTCTCTATCTTCGCATCCACCAAAATATATATATAATCTCCAGCTCTCCTCAAACATGAGTCGTAAACTAAGGTCCTAAACATGCTCGCCAACTTTACTTGGGCTATATTCACCTCTCTCCTCCTCCTCTCGACCCTGCCTAAAACCGAATCAGAAAACAAGCTATGGGTCAGGGGCCAAAACCCTTTTCTACCCCAATCAGACATTGATCTGACGGAGTTCCCACTAAATCTCGAGTTTCTCGAAGTGGAGTTCTTTCTGTGGGGATCACTGGGTTATGGCCTTGACGAGGTGGCACCAAGCCTTGCTGAGGGTGGCCCACCACCCATCGGCAGCAGGAAGGCCAATCTCGATCCTCTGATTCGTGACATCGTCATGCAATTTGCCTACCAAGAAGTCGGCCATATCAGGTTAGTTATTGATTTAATTTATGTTGCAAATCAGATCAAATAACTTGTGATCACACACACACATATATATATATATGTGATTAAATTTACAAACACTAAATTGTAGGGCCATAAAGAAGACCATAAAGGGCTTTCCAAGACCACTGCTTGATATCAGCTCAAGCCATTTTGCAAAAATAATGAACATGGCATTTGAGTACAAATTGAATCCACCGTTTGATCCCTATGCAAATGGACTCAACTATTTGCTCGCTGCGTACGTCATCCCTTATGTCGGCCTCACTGGATACGTCGGTGCAAACCCCAAACTCCAGAGCCCTCAAGCTAAGAGGGTAATAATTAATTAACAAGCATTTGTTTTTCATTCATACATAGTTAATTTTATTATAATAAATCCGACAGAAAAATTAATGATTGTAAATGCATCATATTTGAACATCACGTAGCTCGTAGCAGGACTTCTCGCGGTGGAATCAGCCCAAGATGCGGTGATACGGGGACTGTTGTACGAGCGAGCGTTACAAAAGGTGCACCCGTACGACATAACAGTGGCAGAGTTCACAGGCCGCATCTCTGATCTGAGAAACAAGATAGGTAAGAAAGGGGTGAAGGACGAAGGCTTAGTCGTGCCACCAGTTCTGGGGCCCGAAGGCCGGAGTCCCGGCAATGTTATAGCCGGCGACGAGGACTCCTTGGCCTATGACCGGACACCAGAGGAGATACTGAGGATTGTGTACGGCACCGGAAGCGAGAATATTCCCGGGGGATTCTTCCCCAGGGGTGCCGATGGCCGCATTGCTCGCTCTTATTATCGCCCGAGAGATTAATTTATTGTTTATAATTATGTATGTGTATCTGACTATCTGTTTTAATTTCTGTGTGCCTGGATAACTAATCATCAAATGCTATGGCCAGTTCTTTTCATGTTTTTCTATCCTTTTCTTCTCAAAACATTTTCAAGGTCAGTTTTTTTTTTCATTATTTATCAACAGTGCATTAGCAATTTAGCATACAACAAAGTAAGCCTAGAAACCTGGCCCGAAATTAGGGAAAGAGAGGAAAGACGACTATGCCCTTTACCAGTACAAAATTATCCCTAAAATTAAGCGGTCTGTAGAATACTATAAAGGTCGTCTGTTGAAACAATCACTAGACTACTTTCATTACAATCAAGCAAGCATTTCATTACAATAAAGCAAAAATGATCAAATTGTATTCGTAGAATACACATACTCCTGTGTGTTTATTTTGTTTATAGCTGAATGATTTCAAAGACACTCGTTATCTAATATCATGTAACAACTATCTTATAACTTTTTTAATTCAATGCAATTGCTTACGGACTTTCAACTAAAAAATATTTGCTACTAAGAAAGTGCCTGTGGTAAGCTCTATTTCAGTGTCCTTTGTAAATTAAACTCTGTAATTTTACGTCAACCTTCAAGTCTATTTTTTTTGTAATTATCTTCTATTACTAGTAATCCAACTCTGGTGAAAGTATCTGAAAAGAACAGAGAACAAGTGTTTTTCTCAAGTTCAGTAAAAGTGCAGAAGGATTTGATATTTGTTTGCAAATGGTGTAAAGGAAGAAATATTTGCTACCGACATCACGCAAATATCTTATAATTAATGTACTTCATAATCAGTCCTTAGAATGCATTAAATCTTCGTCGGCCAATTTAATTTTCTAGTATAGAAAAGTCTCTCCATGAGTCCATGTACTACCGATTTGTGATCCAAAGTAACTAACTACTTGTGGGGTGTTTCATTTTCAAATTTAGATTTGGTATAATCAAATAAAAGACTTCAGACATTTCATTCAGTTGACTTGGCTATTTTGTTTTTTAAGAAGCAATGATAGATTGATATCACAAAATTTATCTGAATAAGTCAAAAAAAAAAAGTTGTGTTGTATGCTCAAATATACTATCATTTCATTTTTTTGTTGAGGTATATATACTATAATTTCACCAAATGTTCTTACATAAAATGAATATTTATTAGATTTTTGAACCGATTGTTGCCACAAGAAACAGGTTTTAAAATGTTATTATGTAAGGGAGGAATTTAAAAAAAAAATGTTAATTAGTATAAAGAATAAAAAATTGCCAGAATAAATATTATTATGTAAGGTTGGACACCCAATTTTAGTACTATTTCCAAACAAAAAATCAATAAAGCGACTGTTTTTTTTTGTACTCTAATTGAAATAAAACAAAGAAGAAACATTTAAGATTATTATAGCTAAAATAAAAATCCATTGTTGTTTCTTAGAAACTAAAAAGAGTTGAACTAGTCGTCTACTGGTTTCTCCGTCACTGTCAATTAGTAGTTAATGACAAGTGTTTGTTTCGTGATAGGGTCTGCTTAATGAAAAGTAATATCTGACATGGGCCCACTCCGATTGACCAGGTTTACTGTTAAAACAAACGGCTAGTTTTTAAATTTTATTTATAACGGCTAGTTGTAGGGAATAGTATCATGTAACTAATAAACTAGAAGATAGTGGTTGTAATTAAATAGAATAGGTTCATAGTGTAACAGCTAGTTTTTTTATTTCTTCTATAAATAGAGATACATGTAAAGCTGAAAATAAGTTTGCAATAATAATTTGCTTTTTTAAATCTCTTTTCTTCTCTCTTACAAAAATTAATATTTGCAAACCATGGTTGACCTCTTAATATAATCAGATGGGGAATATTAGTCAAGATTTGTACATGGATTGTTAAATTCTAATGAATTTGTAACATGTTTTTAGCTGAACATATACTGAGTACCAACTAATACTGGTAGCCAGACCTGAGGTATTTAGGTTGGCCTTGGTGATGATTCATAGATGATTAACCGCTGAAGTTTTGTATTTTGTAATTATTTTTTGTATTTTGCTACTAATTAGAATAAAACCTGAAAAAATTATAGATGAAATGATTTCATTCATTTGTTGATTGGTTAGTTTACTCGAAAGTTCCTAAAGTTACGTGTTTCTAAATTCTTCTATATAATGCTTGTACATGTACACATCTAGATTCTGATTTTATTTTACTGGTTGGTTGTGATCAGATTAGATCCGTCGGTTTTGTTCACTGAAACACCTGGTTTTATGTCTTCTACACGCAATTAATCTAATAGTAACACATGTACACATAAGATAGGATCTTAGCTTTCCTTGGAGAAAATGGTACCCGTATGAATAAAAAATTGTCATTATTTAATAATTGCTGCTCTGAAGATCAACCTAATGCAACATGTTAATTTCAAAGAATTTCTGACCTTTGCCCAACCCCTTGTCTGTTACTGCTACTGTATCTGTCATGCATGTACTATACTACTATGTAAGAGGGACAGCATGCGGAGATCATGGGAAACAAACCGTCTCATTTTGCTAAAGGCTAACTTTCCTGCTGCTGGGCCAAAGAAGGCAACAAATCACACCGACATTTTTATTATAAACAAACCATCTCATTTTGCTAAAGGCTAATTTTCCTGCTGCTGGGCTAAAGAAGGCATCAAATCCCACCGACATTTTTATTATATCCAAAGTTTAATAGAAATTAATATTTATGTCCAGAATTCTAAATTTTCGCCAAAAATGCCAAGCCGGCTACAAAATGGCCGGCTTACGCTCCCCCCTAAGCCGGCCATTTTGTGGCTGACTTACTCTTTTTTTTTTTATACAAACTATTTTCTTCTTGTATATAGTTTAATTTTATTTTGTTATTGTATTGTAATATTATTTTCTTAACTATTTTTCTAGATACTTATGTCACTCACCGACTCAATGTATTTCGGAATGCGCCAATTAGTGTGACTTTAATTTTTAAAGCTTATTTTTGCTGTTTAACGCACTTATTCAATTGTTTTAAATATTTTTCTGTTTATTTTTTATGTTGTACTATTATTTTAATGTTGTAATATTTTCTGTTTAGCATTATCATGATAATTTATTTTATCTGTAAATATAAAAATAGTACCATAAAAGCACACATACAAAAAAACCAAAATATAGAATAATCCAAATATACCAAACATAAATAGTATACCAAATATAAATAGTACAAAACTAGCGACGACACAACTAAAACGGAGAGGGGGACCATCGCTGAGGCGGTACTCTGACGTTCGCCCGGCGCTCGCGCAGCCAGGCTCTGTCTCTCTCGGTCACCACACTAGCATCGGCGTACCTGAGTATCTGCTTGGCGATATCCCATCTGTCATCACCCGTGGAGACTGTCGGTACTGGCGGAGGTGTACCGAAGATAAATGCGGAGAACCCAGTCCCAAAGGCAGGCTGAATACGAGACCCGCTACCACTAGTCTTTCCATCATGCGGCATCTCTGTGCCATATCGGGGTACCGGTGGTGCCGACATGAAATCCTCCTCGTATACCTCGAAATCATGGAGACTGTACGAAAGGGACTCGAGATCAGTAACATCGGTCTCCTCAGGCGATGGCTGTGGCGGCATCTCTGCCGGTCATACACATAATTTAGTAAATTTGATCTGAATGAAGAAATTTACTAAAACCTGACAGATACTGAAGTATGGCATACCTGAGTCTGAACCGGACGTCCATGCTCATCGTACCATGCCGACCACCCAGCGTTGGACAATACCCAAAGATGGTATCCCACTTTGGATGCGAATCGGGAGAAGGTGGCATCTCATGTCCTATAATCGGGCCCAGGTCGGGCTCGGTCAGATCTATCTCACGCCAGTTGATGTTCTCTCCGGTGTCTCGCAGCATCGTGATGATCTTCCCACCGTGCCCGGCATCCTCAACCCAATTTGCATTTTTCTTGAGGATGCGGTACCCAAGATATCGCTAATTCTTCTTTCCCATCACGGCGATCCCATGAGCGCACTCCTTGATCGAAAACAAAAGCTGAAAAAATTATTTTGTCAGATCAAACGTTGATGAACTATTAAGTTAGGGAAAAAATATGTAGTTTTAGGTGCATTACCTGGCGAGCCCATGTGATGCCGTTCATATGGTAACCATCATCAGTGTTGATCATGTCGCGGAGATGGGTACCATAATTGCCCTGCAGGTAGACACTGGCCATGCAGATCTGTATGTACCAAGTATCGTACCTCAACTGGGGATCCCCCTGGGTCTGAACGATCGCATCTGGCTCATGATAGAAGTCCAGATACTGGGGATCCTGCGCCGTACTGTAGTAGTCTGAAAGACGGGTGCTCCAGTCCCGGTCCAGTCGCCCTCGGTGGTTCATCCTGTAAGAAAGACGTTAGTTGCAATACAAAGCTATCAAGTAATATGAGGTACTTGACAATATGATACGACTTACTTGTGCAGGTCTATGAACGTAGACCTCGGCAACGATGGATCTATGAGAATGAACGGCCCTAGTTCAAACTGACGGAGTACCCGATCTGGATAGTGGTGCTCCACTACCCATAAGTGTATGAGTGGACCTCTGTTCAACCACATATCCCGCTCCTGCTCCTAGAGACACATCCCTAGCAAGAGGTCCTCCGCGTACAACTGATCATACGGTCTCCACTCAACAAGATCGGCAGGCAAACTTTGAAGCTCTGACCGGACTGGCCCGATCCCAACGATACCACTGTGGGTCCGATCTGAGTACTGGTGGTAACCGTGCCACTTCTTCCTGTATACCGGGCATCTCCAAGTATCTGGCGCTCTCCAATCCGGCGCCTCATTCTGGATAGTCCGGTCCACCGGTAGCCGTGACCACGACCAGTGCTGAAGCAGGAGTACCGGCCCGTACATCTGCT
This sequence comes from Carex parvula, assembly GCA_025461045.1. Classification (NCBI taxonomy): domain Eukaryota; kingdom Viridiplantae; phylum Streptophyta; class Magnoliopsida; order Poales; family Cyperaceae; genus Carex; species Carex parvula. The sequence goes on along the minus strand of JAJGRW010000113.1, from coordinate 84,748 downwards.
TCGCATTCTTCTGCATTTTCAAGATCATTAGACGTCAGTGTATTTGGATAGATTGATTGATTAAATAATTTACTAAGAAAATAGTTAGAGACTTACCTCACTACTACGACACAGGTGGGAGTACAGATGGGCTAGGACAGCCCCACCCCAGTTGTACGGCGACGGCCGCTCAAGATCTGCCAGCGGCGGGAGATACATCATCGGCATCTGGTCACCGCTGGAATCAGAAAACATGACAGAACTAAAAATGACCATCACGTAGTCCTGTGTATATCTGCAACACAAAACATATAAAAATTCTAATAGAAACAATTTATAGTAAATGTAATAGAATCCTCATATTGATTAATATAAACAAATTATAGATTTTACCTCTGAATCTCCAGCTCGGTGGAATCTGCCGAGAGACCCGCGCTGAAGTGCTCCCGTAACCTTGTCATCCTCATATGGAATTTGGACTTCCCATTTTCCCCAATGAGATAGAGAGGATCAGCTCCCAACAACTCGTCGACATCACCTATGAATCTGGTGTTGTCAGATACGCCGCCAACGGATGTACCACGAATAGGCAAACCCCAAAGGGCACTCACATCCTGGAAAGTCATTGTCATCTCTCCGAATGGCATGTGAAACGTGTGCGTCTCGGGACGCCATCGCTCCACCAGTCCTGTGATGAGAGGTGCATTGATGATGTTTCTCTCCGCCCGCACGATGTCCACAACCTGGTAGAGACCCAGGTTGATCAGGTACTGGTCCATCATCTCGTTGTACCGCATGTGAACGCACCACAACTTAACGTCTAAAAGAAATGTGTCATGCGTTCAAAAAAGTAGTCCACACGGTGTTACCATAACAAAATTTAAACTCAACAAAATTTAAAGAGAACCTAAAAAAAGATATTTACCTCACGAGAAACCAGTGAGACTCAGTGATCGTCGTGGCGAATCCACAGGAGAGGACTGATATGCTCGGTACTAGTGGTACTGATCGGCTCGTCTACTACTGGACGACGGGTAGATCGTGCTCTACGCATCCTGATGTCAAAAATAACCTAAAATAGGTCAATTGCCGTTAAAACATGCTAAAACATGCTACAATAAGCTAATTTCAGTAAAATATGCAAAAAACGACCAAAATAGGCTTAATTCTGCTTAAACATGCTAAAATAGGTCAATTGCGGTTACAATAACCTTAAATATGCTACAATAGACTTCAATAACCTAATTTCGGTAAAATATGCTAAAAACAACCAAAATAGGCTTAATTCTGTTTAAACATGCTACAATAGGTCAATTGCGGTTACAATAACCTAAAACATGCTAAAACAGGCTACAATAACCTAATTTTGGTAAAATATACTAACAAGGGACAAAAAAGTCTTAACTCTGCTTTAAAATGCTAAATTGGGTCAAATTGCGCCTAAAATAACCTAATTGCGGTTAAAATAACCTTAAATACGCTACAATAGCCTAATTTCGGTAAAATATGCTCAAATGGTCTAATTTAGTAATTATCCTAAATTCAGTTAAATTACGCTTAATTAGCCTAATTATGTTAAAAAATGCCAAAATACCCTAAAAATATGGTCAACTGTGCTAATTACAACAAATTACTCTAAATCCTAAACCCTAAATTAAATAAATTAAAATTTAAAATAGATAAAAAAAAATTACCTTAAAGAAGAGAGGAAATTCGGTTGAGAGATGAGGGAGTTGTGAGGAGGACAGAGAAAAAGGGGTATATATAGGTAAAATACAGGTTTAAAAAAAAAGAGTAAGCCGGCCACAAAATGGCCGGCTTAGGGGGGTGTAAGCCGGCCATTTTGTGGCCGGCTTGGGCATTTTTGGCGAAAACCCAAAATTTTGGGCATAAATATTAATTTCTATTAAACTTTGGATATTAATAAAAATGTCGGCAAATCACACGTCAGACAGTAATCTTAAATCATTTTTGTCTATATTTATGAGAATGGATTTTTTATATAGGATAATTATAAATTAAGGAGGGTTCAAATGCTTTCATATTTCATTGTGTCTTTTTTATTTCTGTTTTAAAGTCTAAACAGTCAATCTGAACCGCTTAACATTACATCCATATTAAAATATGCTTCGAGACAATTTTATATTTTTTTTAAAGTTATTTACTATTTTTGTAGAGAGAGGTACAAAATCACTATTTTAGGACCATCCAAAAATAATGATTTTGTAACTATCTAATAAAATAATAAAGATTTTTCAAAATATATAAATTTGATCTCCAAGTACAATTTAATTTGAAGATCATGTTTACCGATCCAAATCGACTATTTGAAATTCAAAAATGGAGATAAAGAGTACGAGACACGTTGAGGCATGAAAGACATGAGACATTTGAACTCTCATCTTATACATTTTATACAAAACTAAATGTAAACTCTACAGAATATTTGAATTCAGTATAATTTTGATTTATAGTAAATTTACATTTTATAAACATAAATGCAGGAAAATGTCCATGTCCCCTTATTTTTACCAGAATACTTTTTTTCATCACAGGAAAAAAAATTATTAACAATTTAAATGCTCTTTAGAGGACGTTTGGTTTGTTCCTTGAGAAATGATTATGTCATTACCATCCCTGTGTTTGACAAACTAGGTGAATAGTTGCGGCTGAGCCGCAACTATTTTTTTTGGTGTATGTTTGTGTACATGGGTGACATTATTTATATTATTTTATTTACTTACTGTAGCAGATATATTTCTCATAATCGGAATCGGAATTTGGTATAATAGAAGTGTAAGCAAGTGCGTAGTATAATTAATTTCATAGCCAGCCCAAAATCATCATATTAATTTTCAAATGGTAGTCTTGAAATTTTAGTAAAGTAACCCGCTACTAAACTGTAAATTCTCGAGTAGAATGTAACATCAATAATAACATCAAATGGTAGTCTTGAAATTGAAGCATTTGACGTTCGTATATGAGGCCATCTTTTTGTAGTCGTAAGAAGTTTTATTCCAAATGGATTTAAATCTCCTTGCAAGGTCTACACCAATAAACCTGAATGTCAAGATGAATGTTTACAATTAATAGTAAAGTATTATATAAGGGAGATTATATTGTCAGTAAATAAGGAAATGACCTGAATGAAGAGGTAAGATATACAGTTCTTCGGAACATCTTCAATTGGTACGCCTAACTCTATTCGCTTGACAACGATATCCTTTTGCCAACACAAAAAGCATGGTCATGTTGTGCAGCTCAGTACTGACCACATGAAATAATAGTAACATATGATATTGATGTCTATAGAAAAAATTTACTGCAGGGCACTGGTAAAATGAAGGTTTATATATACATACTGGCACAAATGTATGCCTTGAGCAGGAAAGTTGAGCACAAACGGGGTCATCAAAATGAACTATACCATGTCGCTATGCTGAACCACTCTCCAGAGCTGCCTCCATATATCAAGATTCTTCTCAAAGGGAGTAACAACAAACTTGTCATTCTCCTCCAATCTACATGAACAATGAATGTCTAAATGTACTTGTCAGTTTGGATGTAGTACCAGTTTACCACTGATATATTTCTCCAGTAACGACCCAGATTAAAACTACATGCTCAAGGATTGAACAAATTTCTGAAAAAACTGCAAATAACAACCAACTATTGTGATCAATAGAAAGCACATGAGAAAATACACACGCATGCATGTACGACAAAGTGTTGAATCTGAACTTAATTACAAGTTTAGTGTAAATATTGCACATTGTAAAATTCAAAATTCATAAATTCTGATATATATTTGAGAGTTATTGGAATGAACAAAATCTAATATATATTTGAGAGTTACCGGAATACCTACCAGCCTCGTGGTTTCGCAGCTCCATCTTCTATTGTGTAAGAAGCCTTCAAGCCATTAGCTGTCACCAGGTCGTCAACCAATTCTGAGTTCCGTCAAATCTACATAATATAAATATACTTTGTTATTGGGAAGAACAGAGATTTAAGTTGGTATGTCAATAAATGGTGCTGACTTTACGCATGTGAGATTAATTTAAGAAACAAATGGAAAGTGGACAATTATATGTACCTTACCAAGTTGGGATCAGGAAGTTCCCTCACAGTTCCATCCACATTCTCAGTTGTTGCTTCAACCTAAAAAATAAAAGTATCATGCAACATGCTTGATTGTGCTTTAATGAACAATTAAACACAGTTTCCACAAATCCCATGGTAATATATAAACAAATTTACATGCAAGCTATTTAAGGAGGAAACCAAACTTACCAATTTGGCACTCTGAAGTTCAGTCTGTTCGGAGAGACGATTTCAAAGAAGTTCAACATGATCACTTCCCATCCAATTGCACTCCTATGAAGTACTGAACTCCCCCCTGCAACATTTAGTGAACGATACATCAGTCAATTTTTAATAGATGGTGCTAGATATTGCTTCTTTTAGGAAAAAAAAAAAACAGATCCTTGGAATTCTTGCTAGAAACCATGCTTAATATAGAGTAATACTGTTAAGCTGATGGAAAAGAGAAGCATGAGTATCCACCTTTTGGTCACGCATCGGTTGCCAATGGAATAAGTTATAAAAAATTTTGCCTGAGAGAATTTCCCAAATTGCTAAGTTCTTTCTAAGTTTAAGAAAGAACAAAAAAAATGAAGAAATAGAAGATAAGTACCACTGTGTAGTTAATGAGTTCGATAGTAGTTTCTCTTTGTTCTCTGATAGCATCTCTTATTTTAGCAACTGTTCCTTGATCTGCTTCAGGTCCTCGGAGAAACCTGCAATGAAATCCATATGTTAATGGAATAGATATGCCTTTCAAATAAAACAATTGGATGGAATTTAAGAAAAATTAGTTGATTCAATCCAGTGTTGTAAATAACGGTATTCGGTCGTCGGACGGATAGGGTACCGATAAGTGATTAATCGGTATGCGGCCGACTAATCGGAATTATGCGGACAATTTAACGTTTTTATTAATTTATGTATATATATCATAATTTTTTAACTCATTAAACTATCAAATGAACTTAATTTAACTTAGTTTTATTATTAACATGACACTACGCTTATTTATTCTTAACACATAAGCATTTTACATGTTAAGTACACTTTATTTAATGAAAAAATAAAATTGAGAATTAAGCATTTTCAAATACTAATAACATATTATTTGAAAGAAATTAAACATTCCAACATAAAATCATTAAAATTAGTTTATGGTAACAACTTAATTACATAAATGAACACGTCGTACTAATCGAAAAAATTACATCAGTAAGTAAGAAAAATATATGGTATATAAAAATAGAAAAATTAATCAATTTCAAAGTAAGTAAGAAGAAAAAATATATATAAAAAATATTGAATGTATATCCAAGCATAAATAAAACTACAATATAAGATTTATAAACCTTATTATCACACACTATCAAAGAAAAAAAAATGTGAAAATAATATTCACTGGAATAAACGGAATAAAACGGAATAAACGGGAATAAACGGGAATAAACGGGAATAAAACGGAAATACCGGGAATAAACGGGAATAAACGGCCGATTAATCGAAAAAAAACGGCCGATTAATCGGAAAAAACAGCCGATTAATCGTTTTCATCCGCTAACATGCCTCCGTTAAGAGTGGTCGTGACGGTTAGGCCGCCGTTTCCGATTAATCGGCCGTTTAATCGGCCGACTAGACCGTTTTTTACAACACTGATTCAATCTAAGGTAATACTGATATATAGTTGAAGTAAATACAACACATCGTTATTAGTTGCTGATTATTTCTCATCACTGATCAGATTTTTTTTTAAAAAAATTAAAATGTGCAATGAACCGTATATTAGTTCAAAAAGCCACTTTTCCTTTAATGCAAAAAGGTCCTTGTTCAATTGTGCAATCTAAAATGAAGTCTATTGTAACATGTTACTTTATTCTGGTATAATTTATCAAAGAAACCTCTATAATATACAATTTATATAATATATTAATGTGATGTTTCAATATATGAATGATTGGTTTATTCAATGAACACTTCATCAGGTTATTACTCAAAATTGATCCATTAATATGTAATACTACACTATGTTAAGATCAGCTAGCAACAGGGCAACATTGAAATTTTCAATTACATAGGAACTCATATCCCAATAAAGAAATGGGATGGGATTATCTGATTTTTTGACAAGGCAGGCTTTATGTTTCTAATGTTATGTTTTTTTTTAATTCTCTATATTTTACTTTGTTGATACATAACTACTAACTACTATAATTACATACCTACAGCTTCATCCTAAAATTGCTTCTCGTGTGTACTTTGTCCGTGCAAGGAGACTATCAGATGCAAATATCTGCAATAATAACAAATGGATGTAAATTAAATTAGTAGATTAAAAACTGAAAATATTGCAAGAGATTTTAAAACAGTATCAAGAGAAGTTACAATTGGGGTTATCAGAAAGTCTAGAATCTGTAATAAAAAAAAAATGCTCGATTTGCTCTAGTGTTGTTGCCAGATCAATCCCTTGTCTTATATACTTCTCCCTTTCCACACGATCCCAACTCTTTGTTCTTTGTACTTCCTTCATCATTAACACCTCTAGAGCTGGCTCTACATTTGACAACCGGTGCTTCAACTAAACTCCCTTTTCTATTCTTAAACCTACATAAAAATTATTTCAAGCTCCAGGTTGCGAACAATTTTTTATAAAACTAATTTAGAGAACTAAATGTGTTCTTATATTTAATTAAATAGATTGTGATGGTGAAAAGCTAACCCAATTAAGGAGAGGCGAACTGATTTGCGTGTGCTGTCGACCTGTGGTGCGATGACTTACTTTTCATGTCATGGAGTGAAGTGAGACGGCCTGGTGATTTGAAGAAGCCTTTTGCCTCAGAAATGGTTCTCTAAGGTGAATCCACAGTCCCCAATTTCTCTGGCTCATTTACCTTTGTTGGGAGTTCTACCTCCAGCTGTGACTGACAAGGATGCTGCACTGTTTGCACCTCCTCTGTCGTGGATGATAAGGCTTTCTCCTTTTGTCTTGCTGCTTAAAATTAGCTGTGGTGAAGTGACGTTGGGCGAGTATTTTAGAAGAGAAGTTGAACTACACATGGCGCAAGTGTGCTTACCATTGTAGCGAATAAGAGGAACAGGTAATTCATTTGGTCTTAGTTTTTTGTGGGAACTAAATGGGAACAAAGGTGGAAATAAAAAACTTAAATTAAGAACTGCGAAGAGAAAAATTTGTAAATAGTTGATGAATGTTGTCAAATTCCTATTATCCTCTTTACTATATACACCAATTATCTGAATGTAATTCCAGCATTTGTGCCAACGTAGAAAATATGTTGATTCCAACAACCACAAATGGGTATTCCCATTCAGATTTCACCCCATCTTGCTTGTGCAGAAGCCTCAGGAAGGACTCCTTAAAAATAAAAATAAAAATAAAAAGAGGAGCGGAAGATAATTTCTCAGAAAGACAACTATATTATGTGCGATTGTTTTCTTAGGTGATATGATAGCATACCACCGCATTATACCAGTAGACCCAGCCCTTGAAGCCCTCCATTTTTCTCTGATCTAGCTTCACTAAAAAGGTTATGTCTTGAAACATAGATTCTTCACATGAAAAAAAACTCTTTTTCTGTTTTTTTTTCTTTGAAGAACACAGTTTTTATTATTATTATGCTTCATTAGAACAAATTGTCCCAGCAAAAAATTTTGAAACAGTAAATATTAGTCAGTTTTAGTCATTTCAGAAGATTGTAAAAAAAGTACTGGGTAGGTTCTCGCAAATTAGATTAAGTTCTCCGGTGACATAAATCCACCGCCTCTGAAGAAAGGACAGCTAAAATAAGAGTAAATGAAATAAATTTTAGAAACTATATCTACTAGTCTATTGTCACGGGTAAACTAATGTATATGATTAAGGGAAAATAACCTAAATCAGTAGATGGATCAACACCTTGCCACCCCATTCCTTCCACAATTCTAATTTAAGAGATGATATTGCCATTTTTTGATAGGCCAATCTCCACAGTTGTCTAAGTGCATCCTGAAATTTTTCACCAATGCATCCTAATTAGTAACTTTATCATTTTTTTTTCCTTTTCACCTTGAGAACGACAGGATATAAGAATATTGTGTGCTTATTGTAATTGCATCCATATCTTAGCTTATTGGAACATAAAGATTAAATATCTTTACAATCTACTTGCAACTAACCCATGATAGGCATTTTTGAGTGAAGAACCAACTTTTTAGCTTATCCTTAGAAAGGTCTAAATTTCCTTTTAATATTGAACAGAAGTCATGCTAAGATCAATATGTTGGATTTGAAGTTTTCCCGATACGAAGAGATTGTATTGTGTTAAAATCAATGTCAGGGATAAATTAGTCATTTATATTTCTTCCCCAATTTAATCTGACTCCAGTAGTGAGGTGTTAGTCGTATATGTGGAAATGTTAATTGTGATTTGGGAAATTTACAAATTTTATATGTAAAAAGAAAATGAAACAAACCTGATGCTCAACCAATGAGGCATCAAATGGGACCTCCTATTTGTACTTTTGCAGTCTTTCTTCCTGTGAATTTGGGTCGAAGCGAACGGAGGTCGCGACAGAGGCGGAGGAGTGAGAGGAGGCGGAGGGACGAAGAAATCGATGTTTCTTGCAATAGCCATGTAAGTTCAAATCATGGAAGGAGAAGCACCTCCAAGAACCCAAGAGATGCATTTGCACAATTATCCGCAATCTCCAACCCAAAATATTTCTCAAACCTGTCTCCAATCCGACAACTTAGATTCACTGACACAGAGACTGACGTCGATCAGACTCCGCCTTGTAATACCCCAAAGGAGAAGAGGATAGAACGGCTGTTCGGTTCCCCTTCAAGGAGCGAGGAGAGACGCTTGTCGAATTGACGGAGAGAGCGAGAGAGGAAGTTCAAGCGCGAGATCAACCATTAGATACGAGCGAAAGATAAATTTTTAGGGGATGACGCTCGATGACATCATCGAAAATGATCTGAAGCGTATATTGATCATCATACGACAGAGAGCGGGGATACTACTGTTTCTCGCTACAGTAATGTTAGTGTAATAATCTAGAAGTCAATCATAGATAATTTTATTCTATATGTTCATGAATTGGATGATTAATAAAATGTCATTTTGTTGCCTTGAGTATTATTGCATTTATGAATCATTTCAAGTTAATGACTGGAATTGTGAAACTTCATAATATAGATGATTTATACTTTTAAGAGTCTCTAACCGAGATAATTAGCAGGAACACTAATTAACCGCTACAAGGTTAGTATGTGGATTAAAAGATGGTTAAGTTTTACAGACTATAGACAAGAGATGTCATTTTAATCACATAGATACATGTTCCTGAAACATGGTATTAGACAGACCCCGAATGAAACATTAAATGGAATTGTGTTCGTGTCATTAATATTTTCATTCAGTGTTAATTTCTAAAGTATGAGGTATTCATCTTTCCTACATAAGAGATGTATATGTGTGAGTGTTGTCTAACGCTGTCCGTAAAAGGTAGCCATAACGGTAGCACTTCGGTATACATAACTTATGCGGAGGAAGAGATGTTCACCAAAAGTACTATTGTCCCTCGTATTTCTGTACGAGTAATAGTATCACCGGGCTCCTTGATAGAGTAAGGTTATCTGCTAGCAGTATGATTACAAGAGTAATCATATTTGATAATCTACTCAGGATCAAGAAAATATTAAGTTTGCAAGGATGACACACACCTACCTTGAAACTGATCTGAAAGCTATAAGACAAAAGAATTAACACGAGTAAATAGTTTACTGGATTGTGATATTGTACAGTACAAAATCATCTGTGTAATTGGATAGTCATAATGCGTTAACTTATGATTTGTAGAAGTTAAAATAGTTTTAATTTCTATTTACCAGCTAACACAGATCCTATCGGGTCACACCAATAGGAAAGTAATTAGAAAATTAATGTATTTTGATTAATTATAAATGTTATAATCAATAAATAAATGTCATAGAGATGACAAGCTTAAACACATTAAATTTATAAGCGTGTACGACACGTTGTATAAATTTATCGCTTACAAGCACGCTGCTTACAAGCACCTCAAATTTTCCTATAAATAGAGGGGTAGGAGTTAAGAAAAATATAGAAATCAGATTCGACTCGATTCGATTCGGTTATAATATTTTCCTCTCAAATAGTGTTTGTGTTGGAAAGGAAAGAATACGTAATCTGATTACGTATATCTTGCGGGTTTGTTGAATAGTGTTCTCGGAATTCGTGAATAGTGTTTTTGCGAAGTACACGGTATTTTGCCGTCGCTCGTGAATCATCTTTTGCAAACCGTGAATAGTATTTACGCCTTTCGTGAATAGTGTTTTTTGCGAATAACGCGGTTATAGTATTTCTGGCAAAAGAAATAACCGCTCTCTGATTATTCCTGGTGGATAACCGATAGAGGCATCAGACGTCTGGTGCTACGAGACGCGACTTCAATCCAATTGGAATTTGGATACACGGTATAAATGTTATCTTAATTTATTTAATTGTTAAATAGATTTAAGTTTTTAGAAAATCAATCATGGAGTAGATCCTCGTAGGATTAAAAGGTTATGTCAAGGGAAAGACTGAAAAATGAACTTTCGGTGGTCTTTCCGACGTGACTCTTTCAATCCTCGGGTTAAGTTAAAAGTAAAATTTTTATTTTACGATCTTTCCACATACTTAACCTAATCAAAGGGTATAACAAAACTCAACAAGTAACACCCTATTGCCCTTTTACTATATATAATACAGTAAGAGAATGAATATGATAATTTATGATTCTCTCTGTAATTACAATTTCAAGTTAATAGTTATTACGTTGACCACAAAAAAGATGAATTCTTTTAATTCCTGGTGGACGGAGATAGGGGTGTAGGGGTGTCAATGACACTTTTTTATTCGTTTATCCGACCCGTATCGTATTCGAAAAAATAGATAAGGGTAAGATTTTTTTTTCGTTAGCTTATCGGGTACGGATAAGAGTAATGATTTTTTTCGTTATCTTACCCGTTATCCTATAAGATAATTTTTAAAAATAAAATTATACAATAAACAATAAAATTTTGTATTTTACTAAATTTTCATAATACAAATTAGTTGTATTCATTATTATTTTTTTTCTTTTTTTTCTTGTTTTGACAAATATTTTATCGAAATCACAAATCGAGATGTCAATGGCACTTTTTTATTCGTTTACCCGACCCGTACCGTATTCGAAAAAACGGGTAAAGGTAAAGATTTTTTTTATCATAACGGATACGGGTATGAAAATGTCTCCACCCGACCCGTATCTTACCCGTTGACACCCCTATAGGTGTCGATGATACCCTTTTAACTGTTTACCCTACCCGTATCGTATTCGATAAGGCAAGTATGGATAAGATTTTTTTCCATTAGCTTATTGGGTGTGGGTATGAATAAAGATTTTTTTTGTTAACTAAATGGGTAAGGGTACGGGTAAAGGCTATTTCGTACCCATTACCCTATAGGATAATTATATAAAATAAAATTATATGATAATATTTGAGTAATAGTTAGTGATAGTAAAATTTATTTGTGTGATATTTCATATGATAATGTTTGAGCAATATTAGTGATGTACTTTTGTTATTCAGTGTATGTTTTTTGTTATAAGAAAAATGTTAAGCATATTACTTTTATTTGCATGTTTTGTATTTAATTAAATAATTGAATTTGTCTGAAGTGATATTCGTATTTTTAGATTTTATTGCCTTATAAAAAAATTAGGTGGAATTGATTGCACATTTTTTTATTAGTAATATGATTGCATATGTGTGAAACTAATGAGTTTTTGATGTTCTATTTGTATAATATAATAAAATTAATTATTAAATTAGATTTATTCGTTATTCATCCGCTATCGTTTCGTTACCCGATCATTTTAGCGGGTAAGGTAGAGTAGAGTAAGGTCAATTCTTAACGGGTAAGAGTAGAATATGGATAAGATAAATTCTTAGTGAATATGGGTATGAAAATGCTTCCACTTTACCCGTATCGTACCCATTGACACCTCTAAACGGTGATTGCTCCTTAACGCTCTTTCTTAGAAGAAAAAAATTTAATTTTTTCGTGTAGCTCTCCTCTTCGTCTTTGACTTTCCATGACTTTCTCCTCCTATTTTCTCTCTCCTATTTAACTCTTTTCTTCTATTTTTTTCTTGAGCCGATGCAGAAGTTCAACCCCTCGCGGCCAGAACCAGCGACTGGGACAAAATCAAAGACATTGGTATTTTTTCTCTTTCAATTCTCATATGTGGATTCACTTCATCTTACTTGCTTTCTAAGCTAGACCCATTTGTTTGGAAGCGGGTGTGTTACAAACCTAGCCAGCAGCGTCGCAATTTGATGAACTTGTCGGTCGCAAATCACAACCGCTCAAAATAAGCGGTGGACCAGTTATCAGCCAATGATGCGGTTGGTATAAGGTACTTGTAATTATTTAATTGTTGCAACAGAAAATCCGAGGCGAGTCGTTAGAGATTGATACGTGTTAAGATATCCGAAGTCACGTGCAAGTGACGTGAATAATTGCCAGTAGTTGCGGAAATGAGCAGTGTAGGGGTGATTATGAGCCAGCATGAACGAGTTGGAGTATGCTCATGCTCAGCTCATTAGTTTAATGGACGAGTTATTAGAGCGAGTTAGAACGAGTTGTTAATGATATTGATAATGAGCGAGTTGCCGAATTGCCGAGTTCTTTAAAATACATCATTCAAAAATTAATTTTCATTTATAGAATTTAACAAATTGTTATAATCTAATCTAATTAAATAGTACATAATTTAACAAAAAATTATCTATAAGCAAATTTAACAAAATCAAACAACTATCTTTTTGTCATTTTCACGGCCCTACATGTCACATACTCAAAGCTATCTCCTTGTCACATACCTATAAATTTGCATTATCAAAACAATAATAAAAATGTAAATTTTAGAAATATACAAATTCAAAATACAATCCAGAACGGTGTATTAATGATCAATTTTTTTGTGATCAAATTTTGGGTTATATTTTGAGACTAGTGTATTGATGAGTATAACCCGAAACCAAAGAAAATTAAGTAATAGTGCATTGAATGGGAATTGTAATTCTGCTTGTTTTAGAATAATTTGCAAATTCTTAATATTATTTTTCTGGATATACTAACAGCTATTAGAGAAGTGGATTAGATGTGGCAGGATTTATGTAACTCAGTTCTTAATGAGCGAGTTATAAGCGAGTTGAGGTATGCTCATGCTCGGCTCATTAAGTTAATGAGCGAGTTGTTAATGAGTGAATTATAGCGAGTTGATAATGAGCATTTAACGAGCGAGTTACGAGTTATAAGCAATTTACTCACCCCTAGCAGGGTGGACGTAGGGGTGTCAATGATACTCGTACCGTATTTAATAAGACGGGTATGGATAAGATTTTTTTTCGTTAGCTTATCGAATATGAGTATGGGTAAAGATTTTTTTTCGTTAGCTAAACAGATAAGGATACGGGTAAAGCCTATTTCGTACCCGTTACCTTGTAGGATAATTGTATAAAATAAAATTTTATAATAATGTTTGAGTAATAATTAGGATGGTAAAATTTATTTGCAAAATATTTCATATGTTATAGTTTGAGCAATAATTAGTGATGGACTTTTGTTATTTAGTGTTTTAGTATAAAAAATATTAAACATATTACTTTTATTTGTATGTTTTGTTATTTAGTTAAATTATAAAATTTATTCAAATAGATTGTATTTTTGAATTCTCTTGGTTTATAAAAAAAAGTTTAGTTGGAATTGATTGGATGTTTTTTTAATTAGTAATGTGATTATATGTGAGAAATTAATGATTTTTTATGTTCTATTTGTAAAATATAATAAAATTAATTATTACAAACAAAATTAATTATTATATTAGTATTATTCGTTATTCACCCGCTACCGTTTCGTTACCCGATAATTATAACGGGTAATAGTAGGGTAGGATTAAGTTAATTCTTAATGGATATGAGTAAGATCAATTCTTAGTGGGTATGGTTATGAATACTTTTACCCTACTCGTATCGTACCCATTGACACCCCTAGGTGGACCCCTGTCTTGTTTTAGCATTTTAGTCCCTCAACAATTTTATTCTCAATTAGCTTTCGGAAATCTTTTATGAAACAAGTAAATTTCTCGGAAGGTCCCTCAGCCTTGCTTAATATTACAAGGTGGTCACTAAATTTTAACTTGTTTCCATCAAATTTTAATTATTTGCGATTAGATCGCTCCAACATTTTCTTCGTCCATAAACTAATGTTATGCTAATGTTGCTGTTGATGTGAGAAGAAATATATAGTGTTAGAAGAAAAATTGTTCACAGAGAAAGCTAAATTTCGTAGCTCCTCTTTGAAGCGTTTGGAGAGGATATGCTCCTCCTTTGAATGTTTTATTTTACTCTTGTTTTAAAGAAGAGTGTACCAAATAAAAATGAGAACGGAAAAGATTCACAATTATTGTAACTCAGGAAGAGACATCTATCTACTTCTAACTTAAGCTTTTTTTTATATTTTTTTTGTTATGTTTTCTCAAAAAAAAAAAAAATATATATATATATATATACTAGTCAAGTGCCCGTGCGTTGCAACGGGAAACAAAATTTTTAGTTATCAAATATTTATTCCCGTAATAACTATGCTAGTTAAGTGTAAAGGAGAATAAAAATGAAATGACAAAACAATGAACAAATAAAGAAGAATACATAAAAGTAAAGGAGAATAAAAATGAAATGACAAAACAAGTAAAGGAGAATTCATTTTTATTCTCTTCTTTTCGTTAGCAATTCTAATTGGATTTTTCAATCACAAATGATATAAAATACATAAAAGTTATTCTAATTCTAATTAATAATTCATCAATACAAGTCAAAATATTATAATAAAAAAATATTATTCTCATACATCCATAACAATTACAATAAAAAAAGGACACATAATATTTTCAAAAAGAAAAAAACATTTAAAAATCTCAACACGAAACATCATCCAAAACATACTAAACCTGTAACATAATCCTTTTGTAAGCAATAGTAATGGAAGTGTACAAAAAAAATCCTTAATGGGTAAATAAAAACTGACGGCAAAAACAGAAATAATTTGTCAAATAAAATTTGTTCCATATTGTACATTAGTTGTTCGTATGTTGGTGATTACTGATCTTGAAGCATATTTTGTCAGTCTAGAGTGCAGAATTTACTATGAAAATTGGGCTTCCAAACATTATTATGATTTTTTTTCATATGAAACCGTTTTTACCAAAAGTTCTCATGAGAGTATCTCCTGCCGAACAGGGCCAAAGGCCCAATAACAATAACATAGTTCAATACAAAATCCATCATTGCACAAAATCTAATAGGCCGATAATCCAGATCTGATTCGCCTGAACATACACATCGATTCATTAAATCCGACATATAACGTAATTGCATATTTTCATCCAACAAAAAAAAAGCTCAAAAAGAATCTCTATGAAGTCAATAAAAAGTGGCAATAGCAAAAAGTGGCAATAGCATCCTCAAATTTTATACAAATTATTAACATGACAAAAAATCAGCATGTAATTTCAAATCCTAAATACTTAACAATTAAAATAGACTGTAAGCGTACCAATATCAGAGAATGAAACTACAAACACTAATGCTCTCTGATTATTTCTCAACTCTCTTCAAGAAGAGATCACATCACATCACTCTTCTGATCTAAATTAAATTGGAAAAAAAAAACATCCAAAAAATTGTTATTCACTCCATCAAATAACCGTAGGCTTACATCCATTTTGAGATACACATGTTTGATTGCAAATATAAGAGATCCCCTAAAATTCATGGGTGCTGAGTTTTTTTTACAAGCAGTGGCAAAATTAGGAATATTGGGAAAATAGTTGACTAAAACCAGTGATCTAGACACTGTGCTCATGGGTGCTGACTCAGCACGGTTTTGGCATGAACCAACAGTCATGCCTACAGTTCCATCTGCTTAAAACAAGACCAATTCTCAAAAATGTAATTACTGTGCTCAACCACGGATGATTATAACTGATTTTAATACCATATGTAAATTCTGCTACATGCTGTAGGGTCAGGTAAGATTCTAGCTTTATGTTTTTGTTGATTCTTTAATGAAAGAGAAGGTTCTCTGTGCAGTGATTTGGGCTTGATATAGCAGAATTGCACATCAATTGCCAGTTGCAGTACTAATTCATAATATTACTCAGATCATATTAAAATCCAAATAATTGAGTATATACTAATAACTGAAGAAATTTAGATGATGATTTTCAATTCATACAGAGTCAAGAAGTATATTTGAAGCCTTGAAATCACGGTAAATAACCAGCTTCTCGGCATCATGGAGAAATGCAAGTCCCTTGGCTGTTTCTACCGCAATCTTCAGTCTTTGCGACCATGAAGAAGTTTCAATCAAACCTGCAATCCAAACCAAATTTAATTTAGCATTCAGACATAATTAAACCCAAAATTAACAAAACTATAGAAAATAAATGAATTCAACTTACTATTGAATAGATGATTTTCTAAGCTGCCGCATGGCATGCATTCATAAACCAGCATCCTATGCTGCTCCTCACAGCAATACCCAATTAATTTTCCCAAATTGGGATGTCTATATTGGCCCAGGCATATAACTTCAGCCTTCAAAACAAAATTATAAGAAACCCAAATTAGTCACATATATTACATAGAAAAACAGAAGTAAAAAAGCTAATAAACCAAAATATTCATAAGGTTGAATGAATAACTGTATGTCACGTTATGGTATCATGCAGGTCAAGTCCATACCGGTCAGGTACCAAGCTAGTGAATTATTGATGCCAGGTCAGGTACAGGTACATTTTGCAACAAAGACATGAAAATTCTCACTCACCATCCATTCCCAATGACCTTGAGTTCCTTCTTGATCAAGGTACTTAACTGCCACGTGTTGCGTCTCTAAACCAGGTCAATATCCAACCGTTTCTTCATTAAGAGAGTGTACTTTTGAAGTAACACTTTATCTGCTTCTGGGCACTGCAAGCTTTGAGCTTAAAGCTGTTTTATCTTGGTTTCCTTCATAAATCTGAGAAATTAGTACGAACTTGCCTTCTTTGTTGCATAACCAACCATGAGTTGCTCTCACTGCGGCACCAAGAGACGCTGAATCTGGAAAGTAGGTGCAATATAAGTGGGCAGTTTGAGAAAAGTCTATAGAATTTGAGAAAAAAAAGGAAGGTTCAAAACTATATTTATTACAGTATAAAAAAATTGTACTTAAACTAGGTTGGCGCTCTACCCCCATTCTCATTCTAATAACTAATGTAAGCTTAGGTATGTTATTATTTTCAAAAGTAGTTCATATATAAGTATGCAGTTTGAGTATATATTAATTCCCATTGAAGGTCAGTAAGCACAGGCTGTTGCAAATTTATAATATGCCCAATGAACAGTGAAACATTCATCAAACCTCATCATTATTTTGCAATTGACATGATACATATATTATGAGATTGCATACAAATTACTGGATTTTAATTTGGGAATTTAATTATGAAAAATTAATAGGATTGTCAAAATTAATCCATCATCAATGATCCCAACCCTCGGTTCAGAACAAAATATTAAAAAACACGATGCTTAACATCATTTTGTAATATACTAAAGACGTGGAAAAAATAACAATCATGTAACTTCTAATTTGCAAAACATTATTTCCTTGCAATGACAAAGGGAGGGTTACTTTGCAATTTCCAAAAGTAGTTCTATCAGTAAATACCTGGCCTTTGAACAGTATAGACAGAAGAACCAAAAATTTGTGCAACCGACTTGAGAATGCTAGCATTAGCAGACGCACCACCAGTGGCTATAATCCTGTTAGGAGGGCTGGACATACCAAATCTCTCAGCATGACCTCTCATGGATAGCAATAGAAAGGTTGACAGAAATCAGCTAATCACATATGAATTAAAGGGTAAGCAAGATATTTCTGCTAGAGAGAAGTAAGAGCAGAGAGGGAAGTAAGAATGTCATTTTGAATTACCTCGGTAATTTTACCAGAGTATTAGTAAGGTACCGACTGGAGAAGGTCATCGAAAACAGGAAAAATTCATTTAGCATATGTTTAAATGTTACCAGCAATCAATTTTTCCAGAGGTGAGATTGGTAATTGCAACACTACCAAAGGGATCGACTGAGGCAAATAAATTGTTTAGAAAGAAAGATTGCAAATATATGCATGTACTTTTGAGCTTTCTGTAAACTGTGCAGTTGCTGTCTCAAGGTTTCTGCCTCCCTTTGCCAGAACTAAAAAGGAAACAGAAGTTATGAATAATCTCAAAATTAATATCTTAGCTAATATATTGAGAATATTAACAACTATGTTAAGCTAATGCATTCTGATAAAATTATTGAAGATATATGTACCTTTAGTTGTGAATTCGGGTTCTGCAACGGATGGTGTTCTTCCTTTGACTTCACATATCGATCAATTATTGCTTTCATGCTATAAAAGACACCAAACAGAACATTTATTCTAGAAACTACGTACATGTCATGCTCAAGCCATATAAATTTAACATTGAAACAAGAATAGTTCTTGTTGCTAGTTTTAAAAAGGCTGTTTCATATATGTTGGCAGTTGGTCCATAGGCACTATGTCCTCACTAAATCCGAACCATATACATATACATCAATCTAAGTACGTCATGCATGTAATCAATTAAATCAGCATAAATATTTCACACCAAATATATACCGCATGCATTATGAATATATATTTACATTTGCTATGAAAACTGTAAGAGGTTTCAAGATATTGTATAAGACTAACTATTGGATGAAGCAAATTAAATTCACCAAAGAGAATTTTAGCTGTTAATAAGAATATCATGATTTTTATAATAATTAATTCTGGCTTAATCCATCTAGTCATGCTTGTAGGTTGATTTCCACAAGGCATAGAATTTCAGGAGGGAGGTATTCTTTGGGTCATGAGGGTCCACCTGTCAGAGAAATAAGATATAAGTAACTGCTTTAAAGGTTTTATTAACATCTCGCTGGCTAACATGGTGTCTAGGTGACGTTTCAAGTTCAAAATTCAAATCTTATCGGGCCCCTATGGACATGTAATTGAGTGGCTACAAACAAGGGGCATTAAGAAATTTTAAAAATAAAGACATGATGGAGGCATTTGAACTCTCCTTATTGAAAGCTAAAAGAGCAACAAAATTACTTATTCGTTCGCTTCAATTTGAATTAACCAAACACAAAGAGGAACAATTTTAAACCCCTTATAACTGAGATTTCACATAATCAATCCGAGCTCCCTGCAAAATTTAAATTGAAATTAGTGTAAGTTGCAAAAATAAATAAAATACTAAAAAAACATATTTCATACAGGCCCTATATAGTATGGTGTTATTCTTAGAAAATACAAAGCCAAGCAAAAATTAGTTAAACCTTAATTGAACTAAAGAAGACAGTACCATGAAACATATTTCACACAGGACCGAATTTTTTTTCCGGTTCTTTCTACCAAATCAAAATACCCATGTAATCCATCTAGACCCTATATTATTTTAATATTATTTTTATAAATAAAAAATTCTGTGAAAATATGGGTTATATGGATCAGATTTGTGCAGTTTTTTCAGGTGTGGTCAGATTTTTTCAGTGCAGCAATGGAAATTTGCAACATAAAGATGCAGGATATTATTTCAAGCATCAAAACTGTAAACCCATAATAATAAAATTTTAAAAGATTGCTTCTTACAAGAGATAATCCTCTAATTGCTCTTTCTGCTAGATAATCGCATGGCTTGAAAAATCCACCGTATAATTTGCACCAAGTCGCCAGAACAGAAAGATAATTAAAGCCTAAGAACAGATAACACCTGTCTAAATAAATTTGGATAACATGTACATGAATCATAAGATCAATGAAAAGATTTTGAGGAAATTACCTTTTGGCTAGATACCCTAATCCCCATATCTAACGATTTTATCCCAAGCCCTATTTTTTGTTTATGTTTCTCATATACCATAAACTTGCCAACACCAATTAATTCTTCATTGCTGTACATAATTATCATTATTAGTTCAATTCTTAAAGAACTACAAACCCCTTCTACTGAAAAAATGTGAAACACTAATTTCATTGACAAATAATAAGTAAAGAAAAAAGGGCAGAAGAGAGACAAGATAACCAAGCCCAGGTAGCGATGAACATAGCACCAAGCAGAGAAAAAAGAAACCCAAATTTTAAGTTCTGAAATCGCAATTTCTAAAGCTTAAGTGAAAAAAATAACAAAGTGAGAGAAAGAGAGAGGGCGATACCTCGAAACCTGAGAAGCGTTGACTGAACACACTGCTCCGTCTCTTGACCAGGTGAAGAAGCGCTAGGGTTTACACTTTGGGGAAACGGAGAGGAGAGAGGAAATCTGACTTGGGGTGGCGGAGAGGGAGAGGCAGGTAGCTAGGGTTTGGGTCTGGCCCTTGATTTGTGGTGAACTTTGTGTACCAGCAAGTTTAACAGAGAGAGAAGAGTCGCCGACAGAAGAAAAAAAAAAAGGAAAGAGGGAGGAGATCGCCTTTGTGTACCTCTGACTCCTTTTTACTCCATCAAGATCCAGGAGAAAAGAAAAGAGGGAGAAGATCTCAGAGAGAAAAGAAGATCCGAAGAGAGAAGAGAGGGAGGAGGTGTTCTTCTGGAGGAGCGGTGGAACGGAAGAGAGGAAAGCAAAAGGAGGAAAGACGCGTTTTCAGTGCGTCGGGAAAGGAAAAAGATGAAAAAGTGAGAAACGCGTGGGGGAAAGAAAGAAAAAGATATACAATTTTCATATGACTCAGTATGTGGCGAGTTAGTTTATAACTAATTCATGAGTTGTACACAAATGGATACAAAAATGTATGCATATTATCTCATATTCAACAGAATGATTCTGAATCGTTGGATCTGCTAAATGGACGGCTCAGATCGCCTCTGGACGAATAGAGGATTGGATCCCAAAAAATATGCGTGATATTTAGTAGTCCTGATATATATAAGAGGAGGGTTCAAATGCCTCCATTTTTTGTGCCTCCACCATGCCTCCATTTTTAAAAACTTTAATAACTCCAAATTTAAAATTTAAAAGTCAAAATAAAACCGTTGGATATGATCTACATTATTTTATCTCTGTGCTCATAAAAAATTATTACATTTTGATTTTGTATTTATGTGAATCAATAAGTTGAAAAATCAACGTCTAGAAATTATCCACATTAGTACATTTTTTACAAGCTCTTGATGACAACCAAAACAAAATTGAAATGTCATAATTTTTTACACGTGCATAGATAAAATGATGTATATCATATCCAACGGTTTTATTTTGATTTTTTAGTTTTAAATTTTAAGTTATTAAAGTTTTTTAAAAATGGAGGCATGATGGAGGCATGAAAAATGGAGGCATTTGAACCCTCCTCTATATATAAACATGCGTTTAAAATAATTATATAATATGTGTTGATATATGGGTCCGGCTAATTTGCTGCTGGCAGCATTTCGGCCAGCTGCTGCCGGCAGCAAATCTGGACCATATGATCTTCAAACAACCGATCCGAACCGTTCAACATGTTATAAATATTGAAATGTGCTTGGAGACCAAATTTTACATTTTTTGGAATTTTTTTACTATTTATTAAGCCACTTTGAAAATTTCAGATCATATGGTCCAGAATTTTGTTGCTCTGTTTTTACTG
Organism: Carex parvula; assembly: GCA_025461045.1. NCBI lineage: Eukaryota > Viridiplantae > Streptophyta > Magnoliopsida > Poales > Cyperaceae > Carex > Carex parvula. The sequence goes on along the minus strand of JAJGRW010000113.1, from coordinate 62,898 downwards.
TTCACCCGGATCTGGAATTTTCAAAGTGGCTTAATAAATAGTAAAAAAATTCAAAAAAATGTAAAATTTGGTCTCCAAGCACATTTCAATATTTATAACATGTTGAACAGTTCGAATCGGTTGTTTGAACATCTGTATGGCAGATTTGCTACCGGCAGCAGATTAGCCGGATCCGTTGATATATATGATGTTATCATGCCGACGCTTCTAGATGAGTTTGGTGCTATATACTAATACTCAGCATATTTGGATTCATGCCTACATTTCACCTGGCCTGACAGGGACCCCTCGGCCCACAAGAGACAATTACATTACTATTTACTTAGATCTAAATAAATTATCTATTTGCAAATAAAGAAGAGAGAAGACGTACTTTGGATCGAGAAAGAGATATAAAGAATATAATTATCGTGTGGTTTCTTTTACCCCGTAACCACACTTTAGCAGCTGAGCTGATTGAATTTGCAGATGACTAATTAATTGTGTGATTAAGGTAGTGCATTAGAATATCTTGTGCCTGGCATTAAGGCCACTATATTTTAGATAAACTAATGACACATTAATATGGTCATGTCAAAATAAATAATAATGACTCAATATTTTCTTTAAAGAAATAGAAACTATAACACTTAATGTAGTAGGGTTGTATATAGTATATTGAGGATATATAGCTTAGGAACTTGAGTGAGCCTATGGTGCTATGCATAGCAAGGATGGCTAGTGTACTACGGCTCAATATGATACTTTTTAAAATCCTAACGGTCGATCCAACCGTTCAATGTGATAACCATATGAATATGTACTTGCAAACTAAATTTTATATTTTTTCTAATTTTTTTACTATTTTTTTAGATAGGTAGAATTTTGATGGTCCAGAATTTTCAGAAAACACTAATTTTTCTACCTATCTAAAAAAATAGTAAAAAAATTCGAAAAAATATAAAATTTAGTTTGCAAGTACATATTCATATGATTATCACATTGAACGGTTGGATCGACCGTTAGAATTTTAAAAAGTATCATATTGAGCCGTAGTACACTAGCCATTCGTGCTATGCATAGCACCATAGGCTCACTCTAGGAACTTTGTAAAAAGTTTTTTATCAATGGAAAACGTAATAAGAAATCCATCTACATCTCTAAAATTGATTTAGAAACTGTCACGTCAGATTAGAAACTCTAATAGTTTCAGGAATGTAGATGTTCTAAAATGGTTCCTTGCCATCTTATTTAAAAAAAAAAAACACTTAATGCAGTAGAAGGATTAAAAAAAATGGATAAGGAGATTATTTTTATCATTAACATTGTGTTTGATATAGAGATATAAAGTTGATGAATAAAAATGTATTATTTTTTACTTTCTTATTCCCCCTTCTTATCCTTCTATTTAAAATAACCCAACACGTTAATAACATCTAACAAAATATTTTTCTAAACGTAATTAAATGTATCCATTGCTTACACATTGATAATTTTCTTTTGTTAATTGTTAAAATATAAATAAACAGAAGTGTGAGAGTCAAATGCAAGATATATTTGGATAAGGACGAGCTCCCTCAGAGGGCCAGAGAAGCTAATTAAGACATATAGTGGGACCTTACAAAGAATTAAAAAAGGAACAAAAATGTGATGTAATAAGACTTACTAAATGCTTATCCACTGAACTTGGATGGAAGGAGAAAAAAAAAAATGAATTGTGAATTGGTTGGATCACTTGGATCTACACGTGGCTTGGTTAACCGATTTTTGTCGGGAGTAGTAAAAAAGATCTTTATGGTACAATAAAAAAATGAGAAAATATACTCGCAAAAAAATAACCGGTATGTCATAATTTAAAAGATTTTTCACATATTTTGATCGATTTCAAATTTTTCAATTCTAAAAAGTACTAAAAATATTCTGAAAAACTTACATATTCTTAAAACAATTTTTAAATTACTTGTAATTTCTATTTTATGATGTATTTATAGGAAAATTGGTTATTTTAAAAGTTTGAATGGGTACACTGAAACTTTTCCCTTATTTTTTGTGTGTGTTGAAAATAAAAGTTTAGACGGGAAAGGACAATATAAATTTTAAATTCCGAATGTTATATGCGTCCTTATTTTTTTATGTCATCTATACTAAACTGCAGCATGTTAAACTTCCTGACGTTTTATCAGTCGTTATCTAATTATCAAATAAATCAATATGATGGAAGCTTGGCAAAATATTAAATAACAGTTCATAATCCGGTCATGAAAAAAAAACAATCACATATAGCAGTGATTTTATCTAAAAATACATTTTTAAATGTTGAAAGGATCACATGATAATTTTTTATTTTGACAACACTGGTAATTTTTGAAATATAATTTAAATTTAAGTCCAACATTATAGACACAATCTACATTATCCACATGTCATGTTTATAAAAAGTTAATGAAATTTCACGTATATTTAATTTGAAATATTAACGATCCGAAATTAATAACCCGTGATATATCATCGAACAATATTGAAATTGCATGGATTTGATTGTTTGACTATCTAATTATATATATATCCTTTTTTTATTCGATTTTATTTATTTTTCCTTCTAAAAAGTTAAGATTGTCAAAAGAATAATTGGGAAGATACATATCTTCACGTAATACACGAGGATGCATCGAAGAGTTATGACTAACTGGATAATATTTAATTTAATACCAATTGAAACTATTATTATAGAAAATGATAAAAATGTAACACAAGACGAATTTAGAATAACTACATAGATCTTTCACTTATTTATGTATTAGCAAATTCAAGACCATCATCTCAGATTTAGCATAATTTATATTTAGATCCGACACATCCTCAATAGCTAAAAAAGGAGACATTTAATTTCTTCAATATTATTATTTATCATTTTAGATTGTCGTTTTACATATCATAGGTTGATCATCTCCTATCTCTGATTAGAAACCAGTTCGAATAAAACCTGTCTAGATGTAAAGCGTTTCGTCGGAAGCTTTTGTTTAGATCGTATGAGCAAACGGGCAATGGCTCCTTTCCGGAGAAAATTAAAATATTTAAATTCATAAAACGCTATATCTTAACTCAAAATTGCTGTGAAGTATTTTACTTTTCTTTGACTTATCCGAACAAGAAAAATATAATTGCAAGTAGCCCACTACTGTGTAATATTTAAATTCTTTGGTCTCAATTAATGGCCCTTTGTTTCAGAAGTAATTGGTTTATTTTTTCAAAATAATCACCTTGTATTCTTGTTTTTCGAGTTAAGAGCGCACTAATAAGCTTGATGGCGTAGGATCATGTCTATAATCATTTTTTGTTTTTATTTAATAAAAATAGAAAAAAATCAGAAATCAATTCGACTGTAAAATGATGTCAAATAAAAAAAACAATATATATCCAGAACCGTCAGAATTCTGAAAATAAATCAGCTGCCATAATTCCTGACAGTTCTGAAAGAAAAAACAAAGCCAAGAATCCTGACAGTTTGGACATTTTTAAAAATTCTCAAAAACCTTGGATTTTGGTAAATTTTTATTTATTTATGAATATTTTAAAAAATATGGTAAATTTAAATCCATATTGAATATTATTAAGTACCCGTATAATTTGAATATCATAGCAAAATTATCACGGTTTAATAAAAAAAAAAATTAGAAGATGAATGTGATCAATATTAATCCTACTATGGAGAATTTTTTTTAAATCCGATTAATTATGTTATCAATATTCACTTCTAAATATATTTTTTTTTCTATTTCATATCCACTAAACAATATTTATATTTAACTATCCGCATTGAAAAAAAGAAACAAATAGACATCCGAATCCGTTTGCATCACTATCAGCGACCTACTATTTTATACTTATACTGGTTTTCTGACACGGCAGCAAATAATCGTAGCCAAACCCTTTACCGAATTCACATCACCCCCGATACCGTAATAGGGAATCTTTTACAATTACTTGATCTGGACCGTTCTTTTTAACTTGGCACGAATCTCAAAGCCAAATAATACTGCCCCTGTCAGCCCGAATCTCAAACCGGCTGGGAGTTAATCTCAAACAGTAAAATAAAGGGAATCTTTTACGGTACCGGAGTGGATGTGGACCCACCCTTTACCTACCTATAGTAATTTTATACAATCCACACCCACAGCAAAAGATACAAATCCACAGCTTTTTTTCGGATCAGATAACTCGCACTTACTCGCCCACAGACACACACACACACACACACCCACCATTTAATTTCGGATCAGGCCAGCGCCCACAGGACCCAAAATGTTAAAATACCTTTTTGCCCCCTCCATCTTTTAGAATTCAGATCATGTTTGAGCCCGCAGAGACCTCAACCACCTATCTTTTATCTCAAAAGAAAAGGTGGCCGACTTAATTCTGACATACACACGGGATAGTTCCAGAAGATTGCTATACGGTGTGGACTCGTTGAATTATTGAATCCTTCCTTCCTCCTTTTGATTTGAGAAGTTCACAATTATACGCCTCAATGTGTTAAAAATCTTTCAAATATGTGTCCGGCATTTGCAAAATAAAGGAAAATAAAAGTTAGTAAAATGGGTACTTTAAATTTTTATAAAGTATTTATAAATTTAATAATAGATAAAATGGATGCTTTTTGAATTTAAAATGAGTTTTAATAGAAAAGTCAATAAATTGAATAATATTTGTAAGTTCTTGAAATTTAAAAAAGTAAATATGATATTATGAATTTTGAAGGGGATACATAATTTTGAGATTTTGAGATATACTTGAAATTTCCTTTATTTTTGTTACAAATCTCTGTTATGGAACTTAAAATGTACAATTTGACCGGATATACAAATTTTAAAAAACAAATTAATATGTAAAATGAAAATTTATTTTACAAAATTAGATACCATACTATTTTACTCTAAATTATATATAAACATACATAAATATCAAACAAAAAAAATGAAGATCAACTAATTCCTATTCTCTCTTCTCCTCTCGGCTCCAAGAATGGTGTTACCATTTGATATGATCATTCACGTCAAAGTATTTTTGACATTTTTGAGGTCTTCGTAATAAAATGTTGGTTGCCAAATATACAAAATTGGATGGACTTAGAAGTGATTTTAGTTTGGCATCGCACAAGTAATGACAATCTTCACGACTTTCTACAAAATGCTGCCCTGGCAATAATGGACATCCGTACGATGAGAAATTATACTTATTATATAACAAAAAAAACCATTATTAGATACTTCAAAAAAAAATTACAAACTTATTTCTAGTTTAACTAGCTTATAATTTTTTTTGAGGCAGCTTTTTATAAAGAGTAAACAATTATTATGGTGTACTCTTAGTGTTGATCTACCTGTAAAATTAAAATTTTATATTATTCACAAACAATATTGTGTATAGATATTCTAATTCTTCTTTGTATTTATTGTCTATCGATGTAGAAGCAGGGGCGGATTCAAAATTTCCGTCAGGATAAGGCAACGATTGGGTTCAAACTAATTAACTACTCGAATATTAGATAAAAAACAATCAACAATCAACATGAATAGCGTGCACAGTCTTTTTTCTCCTCCGATTCTCAATGTGCGACTTCTCCTTTTTTCTTTCTCTGGATCATGAGTGAAGCGCCTCTGTTTTATTATTTCGTTGAATCGCTGAATAACAATTAAGATTCATGCGTGAAAATCAAATAACGGATTGCAGATCTGTTTTTCTTTCTCTTTCTACAGCTGGGATGTGTTTTTTTATTTCTTGTGGGTCAGGGGTAGGCATTATGTTGGGTCAGAGTAGACATTTTGCTGGACTAGAAATAAGTACAAACATCAAATTGTATTGAGCCTAAAAAACATTCAAATCAGAAATAAACACTTACTTACTCCCGAGCTTCTTAAGATATACTCTTGTATAGAAGTAAACACATTGATCAAATATAATAAAATTTTGTGTTATGCATGTTTTATATGCTTCTTTCACATGAATCATTTTTTTGGAAAACTTATATGTTTCATTGTTTTAGTTTCAAATATTTTTATAAATTATAGAAGAAAAATGGTATAAACATTTATGTAATTAAAAAAAGTGGGATCACGACGAGATGATAATTAATTTCTTAATAAAATGCGTCTGGGGACAAAAACTTTTGAAAATTTGAAGTATCATTAGTAACTAATTGTTAAAATCACGCAACAGAGCTAATTTAAATATCAATTTTCTTATACAGTCTTGCATGTAGTACAACTAGCAAAGTTCCGACGTTTGTCTTCCATTCGTGAATTCTTGACCAGGGGCAGCTGTCTTTCTGGATTTTGAGTTTTGGTGGAGATTTATCGGTCCCGATCAATTTTGTCTTCCCTGAAATTTCTTTTGTCCCCCTCTGGACATTTGATTTGTAATTCGGAAAATTTAGAATTAAAATTGAAATAAATTTGTTGAATTTTGATTGGTAATTAAAATTATAAGTCAGAGCATCAGAAATTACAAGTCAAAGCATTGGAAAATATAAGTTAAAGCATTGTTTTTTATCGAGTACTCAATTGGTTAATTAATTTAAATCCGATTAGATATTTTAAACCGATTCGATATTTTTTGCTCCCCGACGAAAATCCTGGATCCACCTCTGATTCTTGACTGCTTTTGCTATCTATAACAATAACAATTAATAAATAGTTATTTTAAAAGTATAAATATTGTGTTAAACTCCTATTTAAAGTATAAATAGTTATTTTAATTACGAAATATGCACTCTTCTAAAAATAAGCAAAACAAAAAACTAATGATAATTAGAGCAAGCTGTTAAAACGATGAACGATGAAAAGTAAAAAGAAAAAATATTATCCTAAAAAAAAAATACAGTGAGCCAAAAATAAAAAGGAAAAAGTTGATGTACGGATCACGCCAAAAAAAAAAATCTAATAGATTTTTAGGTAGGAGTGTCAATGGCAACCTTTTATTTGTTTACCAACCTGTAGTGTATCCGATAAGATGGATAGATAAGATTTTTTTTGTAAACTTATTAGATACTGATATGGGTAAAGATTTTTTTTTTATCTAAACAGATAAGGGTACGGGAAAGCCTATTCGTCAATCGCGTAATTATAAAAAAAATTATATATATTAATAATAATTGAAAGAGTACTTTAATTATTTTACTTGCATTTAGCATGATTAAATTTTTTTTTCAATAAAGTACTGTACATGTGTGAAATAAATATATATGTTTTAATGTATTATTTAATAAATAATAAACTAATTATTATATTAGTATTACCTGTTATTTACTCTTTACCGTTTGTTATCTGACAATCATAGACAATCATAATAGATAAAGATAGAATACGTATAAGATAATTTGTAGCGAATAATTATAGAATATGGATACTTAAATACTAATCAAATATAGTGCTAACGTAGAAAATCGTAGAAATGGTTGGTATGTTAGGACTGTACGGAGTTTTATCGTTTGAAGTAAAGTTTCTCTTTCGTGACACGTGGGACAGTGGTGGGACCTAAGTGGGTGGGATGGAATCCTGGGCAGCTGAAAGATTGCCCTAAGTGCCCGCGGGCAGAAGCCCGCTATAAATCAAGGTGCTCAACTAGTGGAACGCAGTTTGCCGCTCCAGCGTCACACCTTCTAGAGGTATATTTTTTCTTTTTTCCTTATATTATTCTATTATCTCTCTCTTCTTCTTCTCTCTTTTTTTTTTTTCCTTTAAATTAGTACATGCCTTAATGAAATCCTGCCTAAGTCAATAGTCTGGAAAGTTACAAAGGTGGGACAAATAACGAGCTTCTCGGAAACCACGAACTGTGATTTTTTTTTTAAGCATCCATCGTCGTTTCTACTGCAATAGTTACTATTCTATGGATTAAAAAGGCTCACTGTCCTCTTTTGACTGTTGTCAGATTATAGATTAATGATAATGTATTAGACAATTTAATTGCTTAACATATTGAAATTTATATTTGTTAGTCAGAGATATTTTCTATTGGTTTGTTCCCTCTTTTAAGAATATAATGCGACAAACAAAATTTAGAAATCAATTTGTGTTTTCAAGCTTACAGATCTCTTAATTGATGTACTTATTGTTTTCTTTCTGTGTCTAGATCTTTGAATTTCTGAGAGAATTAAAAAACCCAAAAGATGGCATCAAATTACGTCGAAGGTGAAACAGAAGGAAAATTCGACCGGCACCATTTGTCCCCTCGGCAAGCACCGTCCCCACGCAAGATGAGTAAATCGTGGTCGGGCCACTCCTCGACGTACAGCCATGGCGGTAGTGCGCCACCCAAGTGCGTGTGTGCGCCGGCCACTCACGCCAATTCGTTCAAGTGCCGTCTCCATCGCACTCCTCCCGGCCCCACCTCTCCCACCGCTCACCATTCAAAGCCGCCTCCAGCTGTCTCTAACAACACTGCGCATCGAACTGTCGAGGCTCAGTGATGGGATCGCGCCGATCTAAATTGTTCATGAAAAAAATTGTGGAATTTGTCGAGGGAACAAGAAAAAGAAGGGAAATATTTTTTTTGTTTCCTTCTCTAATGTATTGGAGATCGGAGGATATGTTTTTTTGTTATTCTCTTTTATCCTTATCTTTCCTGCTATTTTACCTCTTTTTCTTTTATTTTTTTACCATTTTCTATTGTTTATTAGATGTACTGGTTATATGGTGAAAAAAAAAAGGCCTGTATTGGCCTTTTGGTGTAATTACTAATTTCATCAATCTTGGTTGAAGAGATTCAGAGTGCTTGATTGAATAGTTGTGTTATATAGATTTTATTTCCTCCGAGTTCCTTCTTCTTTCTGTGTCTTTTACAAGGTAAATTTTTGTTAGAATCATGCTTTTGTATGATTTTTGAATATTCTTGAACTAGATGAGAAGGTATTGGTTGGAGGGAGACGGTATCATCAAATTTCCAAATCATATCTAGAATGAGGAATCTTAACAAAAAAAGTGGCGTCAGTAATTGTCACCTTGTCATTAGCAATTAAAGTAAATTTGCTGACAATGAATTGATTTGACTTTGATGGGCAATATTATGCCGACTACTCCTTGTTTTTATTTATTTATCCTTTACTTTTCAGCAATTTGCGTTGTACTAATATCATCAAATTTTCAAACGATTTCCGTGATTTAATTCGAGATTTTGCACAGTATGTTTTTATGGAATTTTTGATGAATTTTTTTTATAAACCATAATTAAAAAAAATATTTTTATGAAACCAAATAATTACTTTTTTTTTTTAAACTATAAGAACCGAAATGTTATTTCGGTCTGTTATTTTATTTTGTTCCGGACCAAAATGACATTTCGGTCTGGTCCTCTTTTTTAAATTTTCTGTGGCGGTTCATATAAAAAACTTGTGAAACCAGTACCACAGAAAATTTAAAGAGGAGACCGGATCAAAATGTCATTTCGATCTGCAATAAAATAAAAGTAGCAGACCGAAATGACATTTCAGTTTTTATGGCTTTTATAAAAAAAGTAATCATGTTAGTTTGGTAAAAAATAATTTTTTAATTATGGTTTATAAAAAAAAAGTCATTTTTGAATGCAGATCCTGACTGCAATAACTGATGATTATTTTTGTTGTACTTGAGGTATTTGCTACGTTTTTTGTATGAGATTTTTATTTAAAAATGTTAATAATTTTGAAAAGAAAATGAAGTAGAGTTCAAAATCTAACACATGATGTATTTATAAAAAATAATGAGATGTGATAAAATGTAATTTTACAGCCGCAGAAATCAAAACAAGCAGTAATTAGGGGAAAAAGTAAGTAACGCCAAGGACCAAGACCAACCGATATTTTTAGTAATATCCAAAGTTTAATAGAAATTAATTAATATACCCAGGTTCACTGGGAATTAATAAAAATATCCCTACTGGTCAGAAAATGGTCGGTACCCATATTATTATTATTATTTTTTATTTTCTGGTTGTTTTAGAGTTTATTGGAGTATTTTCCATTTAGATTTTATGTTGTAGTATTTTATGTTTAGATTTTATGTTATTATAGTATTTTCTGGTTAGATTTTATGTTGTACTATTTTTGTTATTGTTGTAGTATTTATTGTTTAGCATAATCATGATAATTTATTTTATTTTAGTATAATTTAGCGTAATTTAGTTTAATTTAGCATATTTCTGATGATTTATTTTATTTTAGTACAATTCTCATTAGTTTAATTTAGAGTAATCCTGATAATTTTAGCATAATTTTGCATAATTTTGCATAAGTTAGTGACGAAAAAAGATCTAAAAAAAATATAAAAATAGTACCATATAAGCACACATAAAAATAACCGAAATATAAGATAATCCAAAAGGGCCAAAATAGGCTTAATTATCCTAAAACATGCTAAAATAGGACAATTGCGGTAAAAATAACCTAACATATGCTAAAATAGGTAAAAAAAAATACCATAATTTCGGTAAAATATGCTAAAAAGAGCCAAAATAGGCTTAATTATGTTAAAAAAGGGCCAAAATAGGCTTAATTATGCTAAAATATGCTATAATAGGCCAACTTGCGGTTAAAATATGCTAAAATATGCTTCAATAGCCTAATTTCGGTAAAATATGCTCAAATGGTCTAATTATCTAATTATGCTAAATTGCACTAAATTATGCTTAATTATACTAATACGGTAAAAAAGGCTAAAATACGCTAAAATACGGTCAACTATGTAAATTACAATAAATTACCCTAAACCCTAAATTTGACTAATTACTCTAAATTATACTAAATTAATACTTAAAACTAACTACAATGGATTTAACACTAATTACAACTAAATTATTCTAATTTTAGTACATTACTAACAAATACTAATATTTTACAACCATTTTGTACTAAAAATGAATTTTTAAAAAATTAGAGGGACTTACTTGCAAATCTGGAAAGATGTGTAGAAATCTGGGAGAAAGAGCTCAACCGAGGAGAGATAGTGTGAAATTTGTTAGAATGAATTGTGATAAATTCGGCCAACCCTCCACACACATATATAGCACAGGTACTGGCCAAAAAATGGCCGGTAGTTTATTAAATAGGGTACTGGCTAGAAAATGACCGGTTGTTGATTAAATAGAGTACCGGCCATTTTCTGACTGGTATGGACATTTTTATAATTTCTCACATAATATGGGTATATTAATTAATTTCTAATAAACTTTGGATAATAATAAAATTGTCGGCAAGACCAATGTGGATCTCAACAAACGCTGTGCAACATGCTGTATAACTTATGATATAGCAAGTTGGTGGATCACAACATAATATTAAATAAAATTTGCTTTTACGGAAAAAAAATCATTTTAAGTATAGCAACTACGTAATTGTAATATCGATTACAAATTAATCTTACGTATATTTCGCAGTATATAAAGTTCACATTTGACAAGTTAAATTCAGAAGAAAGTTTTACAAAGTCCACACTTTATAGTATAATTTTCTACATAAATCATATTATATTGATAAATTTGTACATGTTCCTTTCGTATAGTCAAATTTGAAAATTTATATACAGTCGCACAACTTATGTTTATAATGGAGTTGGCTACGGTGCTACGCGTAGCATAGAGGACTTCCGTGCTACGCGTAGTATAGAGGACTTCCGTGCTACAGCTCAATATTTGAGTTTTCAAAATTCTAACGATCGATCCGAACCGTTCACCATGATCTCCATATGAATATGTACTTGCAAACCAAATTTTACACTTTTTAGAATTTTTTTACTATTTATTTAGATAGGTAGAAAAACACTTGATCTGAATGGTACATAATTTTCAGATCAAATGATTTTCTACCTATCTAAAAAAATAGAAACAAAATTCTAAAAAATGTAAAATTTGGTTTGCAAGTACATATTCATATGGAGATCATGTTGAACGGTTCGGATCGACCGTTAGAATTTTGAAAACTCAAATATTAAGCCGTAGTACGGAGGCCCTCTATGCTACGCGTAGCATATTATCAATTTCCTGTTTATAATAGCTTTTTATTAGGATGCGTATTTCAACATTTTCTACGAATTTTTCCCAGAAAGATGAGGTTTTTATAGTTCGTATTTTTCCCCTCTATAACATGGTAAATTTTAGATAGACGCCATCCGTAGCTCAATTATTATTTAGAAATAAATAAATGGATTTAAACAAAACAAGTACTTTAGGTGTTGGAATTTTGAAAAACAGCTCATCTCCAGGAGTTGTTTCATAAAACTTCAGCACATAAGATGTTTGTTTCATTTAAATGCATTTATTTATTTTTAAGTAAATAATTCAATCGCTCAGTTATAACATGGTAAACTTTGGTGATTTTTTTAACGGGGGTAAATAAAGTGGTCACTGGCCACATGTGATGCTTCATTGCTTCCTATCACTTACTCTACGACTAGTCTCTACCTTATCTTATCCAAACTACAATGGTTATCTTAGGATTTTGTGTAGCAAGGCTTTCTATAATCATTTACTTTTTGTTTACTTCATTTTATTTTTACACTTGGGAAGAAATATCCTAAAAATTGGACCCCAGAGCCCTTTAAGCGACCCTTGGAGCCACCCAAATGCTGCATATGTATTGCTCACCACGTATTGCTCACCAAAGTCACCAACTCTCTTTGTGAAAAGGATGAGTCTTACGAAGATAATGTGTGTGTTGGAAGAGGATAAATGTGTAGGAGACGCATAGATAAAGACTCCACCTCCTATGGAGTATTCATTTAATGTCATATTTAATTAATTGTTATTTATAATTAAAAAGAATTAAGTTACTTATTTATTTATTTATTTTTCATCATATTTTATATCTTGTTTGACCATTTATGTTGAAAAATAAATCTTCGTTTGTGAAAACATAATTTACAAATAAAATAAGTGTAAAATAAGTTGATCTGCTTAAAAAATATAGACTTTGTTATAATGAACTAATCTCTTATTTCTACTTTATTCTTCGTTTGACAACTAAAATGTTAAGTGAGAAATTTATCTCTTACAATTTAACGTAATCTTCAAGCAAGCAACATTCGAATTGAGAGTCTACAATTTAAAACTTGTTTGTTTCTAAACTTTTATATGAAAAATAAAACAACAGATGAAATAGTTCAATATAAAAAACCCTCATAAATAATACAAGCGAGTTAATTGGACTTGTGCATTTTAAATCGTGTGTTTTGATTCCAAAAGATAGGACTCAAGTTTCTAGAAGAAAACAATAGTCATGTGGACACAAGAAAAGGGGCAAAGTTTTTTTTGAATGAGAATGTGGAAGATAGACTTGAAAAGACTTTGGATCCATTTGGCAAATGGAAATTCTCATAGAAACGGAATAGCGCACTATTTTAATTTAAATGTGACACAAATTATAAATGGATATAACACGGCGGAGAAAAAATAATTTGTAAATTGTAGCGCATTTTTTTTGTTTTTTTTCATTTTTCATTTTGTGCTGATTCTATCTCAAGTTGATACGCCACGATTGACACCACAACACGTAAAATGAAACAATATTACGCATTTAGAAAAAAACTTATTGAATTAAAAATGGATAAATTAACTTCAGATAAACTTCCTGAAAACTAAAATAATGGTGCAAGAACAGTAAGTATATTAGTTAACACAAGTATTTAACTAATTCAAGAATAATGATTAATTTGGAAAATTAAAGAGCAGTTCAAAATTAGTGAAAATTAAAGTTAATTTTAGCGATACTAAGTACTAACCTGAGATATTATGGAGGTAGAACAATAGCTAGTAGCTAACTTGCATCTCTAATTTAGCTTTCTTACTTTTGTGTGGCCACAAATAGTCAATATATCACTATTTATATGCCTTAATTTATCCCTATTTATTGGTTAATTATTTCTTTTTTCTTTTTTTCCTCATTGGAAATATTTACTTGTGAGCAGAGATGGCACCAGAAAATTATTATAACTGGGCTGAATTTAATAAAAAATAATATTCAACAAGATATACTTTAGAACAAGAAATATTGGTTGCTTTATTAAATAAAGAGGAAAAGTAATATCCCTCCAGATTATCCCCCTAATGGTCTGGAACCACTTCTATGCGTTTTTAACGAACAAACTTTCTTTTATAAACAATCCCTGATTCTCTCCATTTAGAAAATGAACTACAAGATCTCCCGTTCCTTTCTCTTCTCTCCTCTTTTATGTCCCCTTCTTTTAGCTTTCCCGATCTCCTCAAATCAACTAGGACCGCCACCTCCCTCCCAGTCCGCGCTCGTTCGGTAATCAATGCCCCATGTCGCCATGGCTGCTCTCCTCTAGAGTTCAATTCGCTTCGAGGCTTTTTGATGGTGAATCCTGGTCGGGAAGGTCGGCCATGCGCTGCATCAGCGCCACCTGAGGAGCGGTAAGGAGATCGTGCTCTTCTCAATCAAACTTGTTACGAAAGGGAAGGTGATCAAGCTTGAGGCATATGTCAATGTTCAAGTGATTTCATTTTATTTTCTCTAATTCTATGTTGGATTAGTAATTGTCCATTAACTGTTTGTAAAAATACCTCATAGAAAATACCTCATAGAACATGAAATATTTAAATTTGAGTGAGGCTACGATGCTATGCATAGCACGGATTGGGTCCGTGCTACGGCTCACAAATTGACTTTTCAAAATTCTAACGGTCGATCTGAACCGTTCAACATGATTATAAAATGAATATGTACTTGCAAACTAAAATTTACATTTTTTCGAACTTTTTTACTATTTTTTTAGATAAGCTATTTTTGGATGGTCCAGAATGTTCAGATCAAGTGATTGTTGAAAAAATGGTAAAAAAATTCGAAAAATGTAAAATTTGGTTTGCAAGTACATATTCATTTTATAATCACGTTGAATGGTTCGGATCGACTGTTAGGATTTTGAAAAGTCAAATTTTGAGCCGTAGCACGGACCCAATTGGTGCTATGCATAGCACTGTAGCCTCACTCTTTAAATTTCTCTAATTCTTCTCTATTTTTTCTGTACAATTGTATGGGCATCTCTTCATCGCATGTCACTTACTCCAGCAACAACTGGTTTTCTATATCTTCTAACTAAGGAGTCTCAAAGACTTTTAGACGTTTTTCGGTTAATAAATATCAGAGGATTCGCAAGTAATGTGTTTGGTGGTTTGGTTATAAACTCTGAATTTGTGAATTTGTGTATTTTGTTAATGAAAAACAATAATTTGTAATATGTGTGGATGGTTGCTCATAAACAATTTAGTTGACAATGATAAGTAGTGTTATGTTAGACATATGTTTGCTTTATTTTGTATGAAATGTTATATTTGGTGGAAAACATGTATGTTATTCATTTGCAATTTATTTTGTTTATGTTGTTATGTCTTATTCTAGTGATACGAATTATGTCTCATTGTTAGACATAACAGTAGGCGTGTTTTGAGATTAGTTGTTATGTTTACAATATTTAGAGTACCACCTTATAGAGTTTTACAGTAAGGTTTTACATAATTCAAAATATAAAATTGTAGTTTTTGGATGTAGCACATAAAAAAGATAAAATTTATAATTTACAACTTAGGTTTACATAATTCAATACTTAAGTTTAGAGAGTTATGTGATAAGATTTACATAATTCAAAAAATTAAAAGAAGCATCTAGATATAGAATTAAAAAAAAATTAAAAATAAAATGAAATTTTGAAAATATTAAAAATTTGAAACTTTTTTACCGGTTTACAATATTCAACGAAATTGTCTACAAGGTTATGTGATAAGATTTACAAAATTCAAAATAATTGAAAGTAGCATCTAGATGCAGATTTGAAAAAAAAATTGGTAAAAAAAAATTTGAAACTTTTTTTTGAATTTTTTTTGTATCTGTTTACGGAATTTTAAAGCGATCCCTGTTAGTTACTAGTTTTGAAAAATTGTTAGAGATATTCTAAGTGCGGTCCCAGTGGTCCTGGTCAAAGATCTACAAGTGGTCTCGGTCAAAGCAGTTAAAGCTATTAAACTGAAAGTTTATTGGGGACCACACGGTAATGAAAAGTTGTTATGTTTGCAGAATTCGTTAAATTAGTTTATAGGATTTAATATTGAAGTTCATAGAATCTCGTAAATTCAGAAATAATCTAGAGATTAGTGTTAGCAGCTTCCAATAACTTTTCTGAACCATAGAAAACTTAGCCATCCTAGGCCCTTTTAATCCGCCCTGCTTTTGACTTCACATGGATGTTTATTTAACCACTGGGATTTTCAAAAATACTGAACTAGTTTCAGATTCAACTTTCAACCGTAGCAATTTGCTGTCCAAAATAATCTGTTCAATAATTATTGCCAGTGACCTTCTGTTGAACTAATGACTATATTTTATTAAGATTGCCGACATTATTCTCAATTGTTCTCATTTTGAAGGCTAGATTTGCTTATTTTACCAGAACAATTTCAATATTAAGCTGAGCTTCTGCATTTGGTTTATGGCTAAAATAACTTCCTTTTTGTAATAACTTTTTTTATTAACCAAAAGGTATTCTGAATCTCAAACATTTCGCTATAAATTGATGTAATCAATTTTAGCATATACTAAATTGATGTCGTTTGAAAGGGAATTATCAGCATGCATTTATTACTAGACATGGAAAGCTAGTATGAAATTTCTCGTCACATGGAAATTCTGCTGTCATGTTTCTATCACTGTGATTTTGACAATAAAAGAAAAGAAAAACCAGAAAAAAATATCTAAGCATCTACATCCCTGGTATTATTAGAGTTTCTAATATGACTTGACAGTTTCTAATCTAGTTTCAGAAATATGGGAGTAAAATTTCTTATTAAAAAACTATTTATAAATTATATACTAATCAAATAATTGACTCAAATTATTTCTGTGTTTTAATTTGTTACTTATGTGGCTCAATAGAAACTCTAAAATTAATTTCAGGAATGTGAGAGCTAGAAATTTTAGATACTTTAATTTCTAAAAAAAAGTTAACAGTTATTTAAAAACTCATTTGAGTTGTTGGAATGTAGATGCTCTGAAAATGTTCACGTAGTGTGAAGCTTTGCCAGTGGAGCTGGTATAATTTTCATTTTGAATTTTAAATGTTTATTGGGCCATTATCTAAACAGGCTTTATGTTTGAAGTTTAAATTCTAAAGCAGCTTCAATTTGGAAGTTTTAACAAGAGCCCAAAATCACCTCCTCTAACTTTTTGTTAAGATAATATCTTTAGAGCCCAAAAAGAAAATTTTGGTATTGACCCAGTTGGAAGTTACATGTTTGGCATTAAATGATGATCTCGTTTAAACGTTTACATGCTAAAGATCCAAGTATGAAAATTGTACAAAATGCATTGATTATTTGTGAGAGGGACGGTGAAAAAAAAAATCAAGAATTAGCATTGATCTTAGTTTGTTTTACTTGAAAATTTGATATTGCCTACAGAATTTGACTTTAACATCCTGCAGAGCAGAAAAGGAATAGCAAAGTTGGTTAGAAAAAAAATCCTATGATTGTTGGTTATTTAAAAGTCAGAAAGTTTGATTTCTTCTCACGACTTCACAATTTCTGCGGAAGTTTTTCAAAGAAAAAAAACATCTGGACGAGAAAACTTGTTTATATTAGCACTTCAGTATTTTCTAGAAAATAGTAAATCGACTGTTCAGACTTTAAAAACGGAGATAAAGGATGTTGAGCATATTAGAGCACAAAATCATGATGCATTTGAACCCTCCTCTTGAATCATATATACTAAATAAAGGATAATGATAGTTATATCAGAAAATGTAAGTCTTAGTGCCTTGTCAAGGTTATTTCTAGTCGCTCTGCATAAAATAAACTTATTTTGTTAATTTGATATGGATGATTTTAGCGTAAATTATTGTAAATCTATTTGATATCAAATTAAAAACATATAATTAGATGTGTTTTCAATTATTTAGGCAGAATGTGCATTAAATTTGAATCAATTTAGAATAAGATTTGTCATTCGTCATAATACCCTAAAAAGTTTATTAAATAGTCTGATGTAAGGCTAAATGATTTGTAAATCAATCCAAATTTGATACAAACCATTAAATATAGCTAATATTAGAAATAAAAAGATTATATTACAAAAGTGCCTGTCAGAAACTTTTTTAATTAGGCTCTCAAGGTCTAAATCAAAACATGAAACATTTATGTTAGTGATTACCCTTTAAATTAACAAAATATCAATTTACAGTACTTTCCGAAATTTTTATTTATAGCACAGCTTCCCAAAAAATAAACTAAAAAACCACCATTTTTAGACATTTTGAAACTTACCATGACCACACCGGTGCAGTGCGGACCCATTTCAGAGAGGCCGCACAAGGCCGGTGCGGACCATGAAATGGGTCCGCACAATGCAGGAGCGGACCCCTGGGAAGCTATATAAGGGGTCCGCTAGTTTCATTTTTTGTATCAATTCAAAGAAGTTTCAATCCTTTCGACCTCGGGTAAGTTTTTTTCTTCTTTTCTAGTTTTATTTTTTAGTTTAGAGTAGTAATTAGATTTAGATTTAGGTTTAGGTTTAGGATTTAGGTTTAGAATTTAGATTTAGGGTTTAGAATTAAATATTAATTTAGGTTTTAGAATTAGAATATGACCAAAATTTAAATAGAATTGTATCAAATATTAATTGTTTGAGCAAATAGAATTGTACCAAAATTTAGGTTCAGATTTAGGATTTAGGTTTAGAATTTAGATTTAGGGTTTAGAATTAGATATTAATTTAGGTTTTAGAATTAGAATATGACTAACATTTAAATAGAATTATATCAAATATTAATTGTTTGAGCACTAAAATTAAGCTAGACTTGTACCAAAAATTAAATAGGTTTATTTAACCAATTAGTTGTTTTAGCACCAAAATTAATGGACTTGTACCAAAAATTAAATAGGTTTATTTTATCAAAATTAATTGTTTGAGTTAAATTAGACTTGTACCAAAATTTAATTAGGTTTATTTTTACCAAAATTAATTGTTTGAGCACCAACATTAAACTAGACTTGTACCAAAATTTAATTAGGTTTATTATACCAAAATTCTCATATTTGACCAAAAATTATCAAAAACAACATGACATCTAGTAGAGATATGCTGTCTCCCAGTAGGGGTGTGTACCATCTTCCAGTAGAGGTACACAACATAGACCTACAGCCACTCCGTATGAGATGTCCCAGTACATCGAGAGTACGTTGACAAATGTTTCGGGTATCCGGAGTCGCACTGAAGGATCAGTGACTTCTTGTGGTACCCGAATGCGAAGCACCGGATTTTAGAGGCTGCCACTGGGGTAAGTTATAAATTGGTCATATTTATAAAAATACTAATTACCTAAATTTTTTTTATGAATGGACTTGATCTGATTTTTTAATTAAATGCAGGGTGGTGCCACGCGGGCAGGTTCAACTGGTGGTGCCATGCTGGCATGCTTATATAGGTAAGAAACTTATTCTTATAATATTTTAATTTTTTCAAATATTATAAATCTCAGTATAAGTAACACTGACTTTGTACATTGTAAGGGGTTTTTACAATGCTTGTCTGAAGAAAAACAAGACCTTTATCGGACCATGCATGTTACTACAGCATTGGTCCTACGCACATCTGATCGTTGGCCGTCCAGTCATGGCTAACAAGACATATGTGCAGGAGTGGGGCAAGCTCGAGCCAGACAACTGCCCCTGCATACGGCATCAAGTACTAATCCGAAGATTTGGATCGGGCAGGGGCATGGCTCGTCACTCGGCATCACATTTTGGAGACAGGAGATCGAGCATCTCAGAGATGATCCAGAGTTTGTGACCTAGGAGCCCTATAGAGATTATGTAAGTTTAATTTTGTTTTAAATTTGATTTAAATTTTTTCATATTTTTCAGTTTGAGTTGATATATGGTATTAAATGTGTGCTTTCAGGTCGAGGTAGATGGGGGACATCGAACTTTCCTCGAGATATTGCCTGAGCGATGTTGGCAGCAGGAGTGTTTCCGGCGTGCAGAGGTGCCGCTCATATGTTTTTAACATACCCGTGGTGTGCTAGTGTGGGTACAGGGCGCGTCTCGACTCTCTACTGAGATGCACTGGCTTGGGCGGAGTTGATGCGGTTGACGACATATCCGACGAGCCTGATGTCTACGTCCCGTACACTGGTGACAAGGCGTTGTTTGCAGCCGTCCATGACGCTGAGACTGTCGGTCAGGCGTTTGACCGAGGTGCCGAATTGATGCATCGAGTCGCACATCAGGTCATGGGATCTCAGGCTACTCAGGATGCCGAGGTATAATTGTAATTAAAATACATAACTGTGATTTTTTTCCAGAATGCTTGATTATCTAATTTGTAAGTTAATACAGAGTGAGGAGGAGGAGCCGCTGGGGTTCAATATCTCTCAGATTTTGGCACAGAGGGAGATGGATTGTATTCTTCGGGTTACTGTCCGACTCAGACGACACCTCCTGCCTATCGGCCAGGGTTTGTTCAGATAGAGCCCTTCCCGCAGTTCCCTGGACAGTCCTTACAGCAGGCATTGTACCCTTCGCTCCATGATGACCCCATTGCCAGACAGGCGTCTTTATTCACGCAGCCTGAGTTTGGACAAATTACGATTTTTGGTCCTGGAATCCAGCATACATCCGAGATTGAGGAGGTTCATGACGAGCTGGTTCAGTTTTTGGATGTCCAGGCGGAGGACTCTACAGACTTAGCAGAGACTGACGAGACGCCACTCTCCAGGTGGGGTTGAGGGTTCAGGAAGAAGAAGGCGAGGACGGTATTTAGTCCTGATCCGTAGGCTTTGATTTGTAGTATTGTTAGATGTTTTGTCATATACTTATTTGTTAGATACTGTCACTTATTTATTTCGTTGTTTAGTTATTTATTTTATTTGTTTTGTTGTTATTTATTTATTTTATTTATTATATCATTATTTCGTCGTACACAATTTTTTTTTCAAACGAACGACATTTCTAAAATACAATACGACAAAAAATATATCAATTTAAACAACATTTCAAACTAAAACTTAACCAACATAAAAATATTTCTATAACAAAAAAACAAATAACAAATTTCAATTATTTTTTTAAAAAAATTGGGGACCGCTCCGGCATTGTACAGACTCATTTCAGGGTCAGCTCCGGCATTGTGCGGACTCATTTCAGAGTCCGCACTGGCATTGTGCAGTCTCTCTGAAAGGGGTCCGCACAACACCGGTGCGGCTATGGTAAGTTTCGAAATTTTCAAAAATGGTGATTTTTTTGTTTATTTTTTTTTTGAAGCTGTTTTCGGCAGTATTTTAGTACCATGCCTCCCTTTCCTTATTTTGAGCTTATGAAACAAAATTACTAAAAACGGCCTTTCTGGATTTGAAAGATCATATATACAAGACAAGAGAAAATAAAAATGGTGTTATCACTACTGATTTGAATGCAACTTATTTGGTGCACTATTGACGTTGCGATTCTTTTTTTATCACAAATGCTTAGATTTCCCACTTGCAAAAGTAAAATCTTTACAATCGTTGGTCATCATCATGATAATATAAACTAAGATAATTGCAATTAGTTCTTCATAATTATCCTTTATCTTTAATGAACAAATTGAATTAGAACTTGCTACATTATAAAACATCCACTTGGCCTCATGCTGCTTTTTTTTGTAACGAAGTCCACCAACATAAATTGTCTATATGAATAGCAAAAGCAAGGGCCTACTTGAAAAAAAAAAATGAAAATAAAAAAGCGAAGTTAAACCGAGAACAAATTTCTATGACTGTGTTATTAGGACTGTGTGCCTGAACAGGAAGGAAAGGGATGATAGATGTGAGGGAGTTCACCTCCTCTACATTCTGAATCGGGGTGAATAAAATTGCTAAGTTTATGCATGCAGTTCAATTCTGAATCAGGGTGAATAAAATTGCTAAGTCCACCAACATAAATTAAATATTTGATATTGAAAATTAAGTCTAGACCCATATGTATGTGGGCTTTTACCTACCTCAGAGTTCAAATTTTTGCCTACTCCAAAATTCAACTTTGGGTAGTCTAGCCTTATTTTTGCACAACTTAGTCTTAAATTTTTGTATACACTGAATTTTTATCTAACTCTGAATCAATTCTTGGCTACGCCCTGTGGTGCACAGTCCAAGTCTTTCAAAATTTTACATAAGAAACTTCAGAAAAGCTTGAGATTGATTGATTGATTGATTGATATGTTTCTAATCAAGATTTATAAGACCAACTATAGGGTTTCCATTACATCTGTGGATTTCCTCCACTATCTCCAAGTTAGTAAACATAGCAAATAATTACTTTGGAGATGTTGGTAAGTGGTAACGGAGCCATCCTCCAAAATAAAATAAATAAATATATTAGAAAATAGCTGTTATTTGTTTTGGATCAGTGAATATTTGGTGTGTGACAGCTAACTCTAATTTTAAATATAATTGTCGTTTAGTTCGGATCTAATTATCTAATTATAATGCTGGGTGTGATGGTTTCGCAGCATAAAATTAATTTAGGCAAGACTAATATTAATATGAGAACTGCCACAGGGTATAATATAGGTAGAACCAATGATGCTTAACATGAGATTTTACCAGAATTTGCGGATTTTTTTTTCATTGGTACCGGTACATGAATTGATGCATGTCAATTGGTGTGCTACTTCATAAAGAAAAGATACCAATTAGTGCGCACCAGACAATGGGATCAATGGTACTATTCTTAACTAGGACAGACCAATATGTTTTCTAAATTTAAAATAGGAAATTATTTGATGTTATACATGAATGAATTTCTTTTGTTTTGCTGAATATTGAGTTTGGTATCTGGTTTTTGTACGTACCAGGCAGGTATAATGTATTATGTATATCTGTTCCTGTGAGCTAAAGTGAGCATATGTGGAATTTTTGTATAGGTAGATTGGCAGTAGCTAGACTGGCATTAATTATGAAGTAACAGTACTATATATCTTGTTTCAACAAAATGGGGACCGCATATATTTAAATTTGTATTTTTTTTTTATAAAGATATAGCTAGTTGACAGAGATGAGAGAACATAAAATTAAAACCTTGATAAAGGACTCCAGAGAACAGCACCGGAGCAACATTTACTGAGCTATAATGGAATTAATTGACCCCAAAAAAGCTCTTAAAATTGTTGGGATAAATTTTCAGAATATTCGGATAGTTATAGATTAATTAAAATAAATCAAATTGAAATCGAGTTACCCGGATCTTGCGAAGCACTGTCCTTAAGCGTATTCCGTCTCATCATGTAAGATGGAACCGCAACCAAGATAATCCGGGATTGTTGCTTCTTAGACACGCCATGGAAACAACTGACGATAACTCCACAATATCCAGCAGTTGATCGGATTAATCAATCAAGATAAATAAAATGTATATTATTTTTATTCGAAATAAAAATTTCTTTGGTTTTATTCGAAATAAATTTCGGAGGACATGTTTACTTATATATCTGTAAGTTTGATTTCCATATAAACCTTATAATTGAGATAATAATGGTGCTTCAAATAATTAATTACTAATATATAAGTGCAGAACTTGATTAATATAATTTGGAATATTATATTTATATTTGTATTTAGAAATTCTGTTTTTTTTTTTTTCAAATCTTGCTCGCTTAAGATTGTTGTTATAAATTTTCAGAATATTCGAATAGTTATAATTAATTAAAATCAAATCAAATTGAAATAGAGTTACCTGGATTGTGCGAAGCACTGTCCTTAAGCGTATTTTGTCTCATCGTGCAAGATGAAACCGCAACCAAAATAATCCTGGATTGTTACTCCTTAGACACACCATGGAAGTAACTGACGATAACTCCATAATATCCAGCAGTTCATCAGAGAAATGAACATAAATAAAAATATTACAGGCTCTATGTTTTGCATACATCCCTCAATTTTGATATAGATCTCTTCTCTTCGTTTTGTATCCAAGAAAAAACATAGATTCTTTCTTACAATACCAAACGGAGAGCAGATACCAAATAAGTCATCTTAATTAGTTTTCTACAACAGCGAAGATTGAAAAAAAAAAACAGAATTTCTAAATACAAATATAAATATAATATTCCAAATTATATTAATCAAGTTCTGCACTTATATATTGGTGATTAATTATTTGAAGCACCATTATTATCTCAATTATAAGGTTTATATGGAAATCAAACTTACATATATATATAAGTAAACATGTCCTCCGAAATTTATTTCGAATAAAACCAAAGAAAATTTTCCTTTAGAAATGCAGAAACTAATTCAGTAAAAATAGTAAGAAAATAATATATATGTATAATGTTTTCTTACATATCTAATTATCTATTAAATTTATATAATTGATATGATCACTACAACAAAATGGGATTTCAGCGACTGACATCAGTGACCGTTTAGGACGCCGGTCCCTGAAGACTCCAAAAAAATAAAAAAAATAAAAATGAAGTGTTTCGGCGACGATCCTTCAGTGACTGGCACCCACAGCCTTCCCACAGCCTTCGGTGACCGATTTGGCCCGGTAGGCTATCCCTAAAAAATCTCCGCCAAAGTCTTTCTTCTCTCTCCCGCATTTTAGGTTTGGCGAAAAAAAAAACACAGAGCCCCGCTGCTGCCCGACCCCGACCCCCGGCCGCCCGCCCAACCTCTCCTCTCTCTCACTCTCTTTGTCTCTCTCTCTCTGTCTGTCTCTATAGCCGACATCGCCGCTGCCGCCCGATCCCCGGCCGCCCGACCCCGCTGTGACGAGCAAATGGCTTCAGGTAGTTGTTTGTTCTAGATCTTGCATTTTGTATGTGGATTTCCGTTTTACGGAGTATTGATATTTCTTTTTCGGTATTTTTGAAAAGGGAGAGTACGGGAGAGGGACGAGGGGTTTACAAAGAGGCGCGAGTGGGGAGATCTACGTGGCAGTGGATCCTACATCACCGTTGCCTAGGAATTGGAGTAGAGAAGAGTTGGTTTCACCGAGCCATTTCAGCCCCGGATTGCTTGATTTACACTCCTTTGATACTGAGCTCTTGCCTGAAGTAAGATTTGAAAATGTTACAAATGTATATCGGGGCTTAATTTGTTTCTGTTACTTAGCTTTGAACTAATACTTGTTTTATGTCATTGTGTTTTAGATCTAGTCCAAATACTTCAATTCCAGTTACTTATAACTATCATTGAAAAAAAAATCTTAATTAAAACTTGCAATGCTGATAGAAAGCTCATATGTTTTGTTAATATAATTGGGCCAATGGTCCTTATGTAGAGCGCTAGACATTAGTCATAGTATCAAGCTTCGTTTTGTAAGTTAACTATGCATTACAAATATTACCTATTTGACAGTTTTAATTCTTCACATGGCCCAGTAAATTCAAAAAGATCTTTGCACTGATTTCCCTTCAAACTATACTCATACGGACTGGAGGTCATGGGTTTTATGATGGTTCTTATCCATCATCTTACAATCACAGCACAAATGTCAACGAGTTAGACCCCAGCTTCATGGCAAAACCTGATACATTGCCAGAAAATGTTTCTTTAAAACCCTTCCCTATGGTATGTTTTCTTGGCCTTTACTTTACCTATCGCTTCCTCAGATATATATGAATTCTTTATAGAAATAATATGTGCAGGTTGATCTTACAGAATGTGTCGAGAGACATGACTTTGTATTTGATGCTGTTTTGGATGAGGACGTCTCAAATGATGAGGTAAGCATACATAATTCTATAAGACAATGTTGATGTTCAATCACATGTCGGTACAATTGACTAGATCAACCGATATCGATCACTATTAAACTATTGTAGTAGCTAAAAGAGACAACTTTATGTGAAGGCTTGTACAGGTGGAATTTGTAATAATATATTTAAGTTTTTCTATTGTTGGTACTTATCCTTCATTTGTGTTCTTAATCTTCCTTTTTCTGCCTTCTTTTATAGGTTTACAGGGAGACAGTTGAAGTCTTCTAAGAAATATTTTACTAATCTGAAAGATAATATGTCTAGGAAGCTTTTGATGAGGGAAGATGGCAAACAAAAGGTGTATATTGTTGGCTTGCAAGAATATAGAGTTGTATTTGATTTTTATGTCGTACTTTAGATATTATATTTTTATGTCGTATTTTAGATATTTGATATTTGATGTTTATGTAGTACTTTAGATATTTCATGTTTATGTCGTTTTCAATCTTCGCTGTTGTAGAAAATTAATTAAGATGACTTATTTGGTATCTGCTCTCCGTTTGGTATTGTAAGAAAGAATCTATGTTTTTTCTTGGATACAAAACGAAGAGAAGGGATCTATATCAAAATTGAGGGATGTATGCAAAATGGGATAGAGTCGGTAATATTTTTATTTCTGTTCATTTCTCCGATCTCAAACAGAGAAGAGAGAGAGAGAGAGAGAGAGAGAGAGAGAGAGAGAGAGAGCTATACACGGGGAGGTAAAAAGAAGCATGTTTGGGCTACTCATTTCCTGTGCACCCTGTGGGCGCTATGGAAACACAGAAACATGGTGATCTTCGGAGGTGCGAAGCTGGAGCCACGCTATCTGGCCGAGCGGATAGCCCATGACTGTCGGATGTGGATAGACAATGGATGAATTGTTTAATTACTGTTTTTTTCCTGCTTTTCTCTGTTTCTCCTGTTTTGGTACTGTTGTTCTTTCTTCAATTATTTATGTTGTGTAGTTTACTCGTAGTGAGAGGAGTCTGGAATATAGTTGATCCAATTGAGAGGTGTAAGAGGCTAGATGGTAGGGAAGTAAGGCTGTGAGACTTAGATGATGCATTGTACTTGGATGTTTCTTTAATTTATATAAACATAACTTGGTAGCCACTACCAAGTATTCTCAAAAAAAGAGAGAGAGAGAGCTATATATAATCTTGAAGGGTTGCACATAAAATGAATAACAGATGTTAACAAAACGAAATCGAATTAATTAGAGAATGAATAGAGGTTAATAGCTTGTTTAATTATTTCTGTTATCACAGAAAATACGGAAATAAACAGAGGCTTGCTGGCGCCTCTTCAATGTTTCCATTAATGAATAACGGTTATAATAAGAAAGAACCTGAAATTGGATTTCATATTAGTCCTCAGCTTAACAAAATATTAGAAACGGTGATTTCAACAATTTTATTGAAGAGGGAATTTTGAATTTTTAGAACTTAAGTTCCAACAAAAATTATATAATTCTTCAGTTATATTCAAAGAAAATATTTTAAAGTTGTTTGTATTTGACATCAGAGGGTGGAATTATAATCAGCTGATTGTACCATTTTGTCAATACAATCAACTGATTGATGGAATCAGCATTCCACTGGTTTTACCATTTTATTAATATAATTAAACAATTTGATGAGATTAGCATTACCATTTATCACCTAAATCGGAGACACGAACTGCTAGCTGGGATTATTAGTCAACGGCTGCATTGTCTGGGGCTGGGATCACATATTAACCAAATATATAATTAAGTACTCAATGACGCAATTAGAGATAAACCTGACTGTTTATCATTGTTTTTCTCTCCTTTTCCTTTGATTGTGATTGATTGTGATTGGTATCTGTGAAGGTTTGACCTTTTTTGGAAGCCGTGGCCATTGAAAATTTGAAATTACCAAGTTGGCCAGTAGTTTCAGTTTGCCTGTAAAAAGAAAACTGCCTAAGAAAAATTACTTGGTCAGAATTTCAAATAATCTTCCATCTGTTCATACAGTAGTATTAGAGCGTTCTTGGACTCATTAAGGGCCTGTTCGGTGCCCGGGTATGAGTGTGGGATCAAAAAAAATTTGAACTAAATTTTACATGTTACTGTGGAAAAAAAAATTCACTCTTGAGTAAATTTTTTTTTCTCACGGGCGCCCGAACAGGCCCTAAGTTTTTTTTAATTAATTTAACTCTAAAATCTATTATATTGTCTTTAAACAACGAATTCAAACTGTTAAACTTAATCTACTTTACAAATTATATGTTTACATTGCAAAAGTTATAAATTTTCAAATTAATTTAATATAAGTCAGAAGGTTTATAAGTTAATTTTAATGTAATAATTTTTTATTATGTTTTTATTCTTTGACTTTATATTAAATTAATTTGAAAATTATTAATTTTTGCATGTAAATGCATCACTCGTGAAATAAATTGATCTCAACCATTCTGATTTGTCATTTGAAACTAATTCAATAGATTTGGAAAAACTCGTCAAGAGATTGATGAACTTAAGAACACCCTAATTCTACTCATATTTCTATCTTAAGATGGCTTTTTATTATTTTAATTTTAAAATTATAAGGTAATATGTAGCTTTGCAATTTTGATTTAATTTTTTTTAAATTAATTTTAGTATTGCTAATATATTACTAAATGCTGCTAAGTTTAACTGGAGAACTATCAACTCCACGTATTTTATTTTAACTTGATTATTTGCATCTTTGATAATTAAAAATTGAGAACATCGCTAAATGAATTAAAATATTAGTAATTTACTTTGAAACATATTAATCTCATATGTGTGGTGGAACAACTATGCTGGATATTAATTTCTCACTTCAATTTTATTTAGTGAGATAAAATAGTCGCGATTTTTCAAAAGGAAGAAATGATATATATTGTACTTAGGATATAATTTGGCTCACCGGAATAGAGAAATTGGTAATTTTAATCACAAAAGGATGAAACTACAAACGTATGAAACTAAGTCACTTGAAAACTCACGGACAGGGTTCAAATATCTCATTTTGTATGACTCGATGGTGTCTTCACTTTTTAATTTTCTAATGATAAAATTCTAAAATTTATATGTCATAATAAAATTATCTTGTGCTATATATCATTTTGTCTACATACACATATACAAAATATCACTTTTTATTTTGATTTTATATGAATAAATAAGTTGAAAAATCAACGTCCATATTTATCCACATCGGTGCATTTTTATAAACTCTTGATACTTACTGCAAAACAAAATCGAAATGTCATGATATTTTAAGTGTGTATAGAGAGAAATGATATAGATCATTATCTAATAGTTTTATTTTGATACTTAAATTTTAAATTTAAGTTAGTGTAGTTCTTAAAAAAAATACGAGGAAGATACAAAAAAAATGAATGTATTTAAATCCTCCTGAAAAGCATACTTATTTTTAAGGAAAAATTTCTGATGTACCATCAAAACTTTCAAAATAGTCAATTTCCCCATCGAAACATCTTAATATCCAATTTATCCATAGAAATTTACATCTTTCTTATATCCTTTGCTCTTTAAATCTAGCATTTAGTTATTTTAAATATTAAATTGACAAAACATACCCCTTCCTCTAAATGGAGATGTTCCTTAAAAGTTGGGAACACCATTATTCTTATTGATGACTGCTAACCTTAAACGAAAGGGATTAGAAGAAAATGTAATTTGTCTCCACCTCTGCAGGATGAGAGACAATAGCTTCTTTGCAATAAAAGAAGCTCTTGATGGTACAATCCTGATCCCTTAAACCCGGTCTTGTGTCTTTTTTTCTGTCTCTCTGTATCAAAGACATCTTGAGTGGTACACGATATAGTCAATCTATACTTATGTAGTTGTTGCAGTAAGAAAGTTATTTAAAACACTGAGAAGCACATGCAATTTGATTCCAAGTGTTCTAATTTTTCATGATAGAATATGCTTTTGTATTCTTTTTGAAATTGTCATGAATTCGAAAGATCTCAGGTTGCTATGTCACCTTTAAGGACTTAGGTGCAGATACAGCTCTCCTCTCAATAAGTTCTCAAAGTCCATTTCTTTTGAGACGTTGTCTCTGCTGACTTGATCCATGAAGTATAGGGA